>JBBYHM010017529.1:0-10872 GCA_038381775.1 Adansonia rubrostipa
GCGAAAGACTGCTAAGTCAAGGATTAAAGGTCGACTAGGCACTGGCGGTACCAACACTAGTGGGCTTGATAGATAATGTTTGACTTTATCAAAGGCTTCTTGACATACCTCATTCCACTCTCTCGGATTTTATTTGCGAAGGAGCCGAAAGATGGGGTCGCATTTGTTAGTGAACTGGGATATGGATCTAGCAATGTAGTTCAGCCTCCCTAAAAAGCTTTTCACTTTCTTTTGGCTGTGAGGTGGTGGCATATCTTGAATGGCTTTGACTTTGTCTGGGTCAACCTTAATCCCTTTTTCACTAACTATAAAGCCTAAAAGCTTACCCGAAGTGACTCTGAAGGTACATTTGGCAGGATTCAATTTGAGTTAAAATTTTTGTAGACGTTCAAAAAAGTTTTTGAAGGTCTGTGACATGCTCACCCTCTTTTGTTGACCTGGTAATCATGTCATCCATGTAGACCTCAATTTCTTTGCGCATCATGTCATAGACAGGGCCACCATGGCTCGTTGGTATGTTGCCTCGGCATTTTTGAGTCCGAAGGGCATGACATTATAGCAAAATGTCCCCTACATGGTTATAAAAGTTGTTTTCTCCATGTCTTCAAGCGCCATCTTGATTTGGTTGTAGCCCAAGAATCTGTCCATGGAAGAGAAAAGAGAATTCTTGGTTATGTTGTCTACTAAAGTATCGATGTGGGGTAGCGGGAAGTTATCCTTGGGTCTAGCTTGATTCAGATCCTGATAATCAATGCACATTCATACTTTGCCATCTTTTTTTAGGACTGGGACTATATTAGCAACCCATTCTAGATATTCGGATACTTTAATAAACCCCACATCAAACGGCTTCTTAACTTCCTCTTTAATTTTGAGGAGCATTCCTAGCTTCATCCTTCTTAACTTTTTCCAGATTGGTTCACATCCACGCTTGATGGGAAGCTTGTGGACCATTATATCAGTGTCTAGTCCTGTTATGTCTTGATATAACCAAGCGAATACATCCCGATATTCCTAGAGTAGGTTTATCAGTTTGGTCTTAGTTATTAAATTTATTGAGGTTTCGATTTTAACCTCCTTTCGATCATTTTGAGTTCCCAGATTTATAACTTCTGTTGGGTCTTCATAGGGCATGATCTGCTTCTCCTTTTGCTTAGCTAATCTTAAGAGGTATGGTGGTATGGAGCTCTCTTCGAAATCTTCTTTAAGATCAACTTCACTAGTGCAAATTAACTGTTCGAAATCAATCTACAGCAACATATTAGACACATCCATATCACTATCGTCAGAACACCTGAAAGGGTGAAGAAATAAACACTGTAAAAGGCACACACACAACCAAGGGATTTAGATAAAAATAAAGACAAAGAGTAAATGGAGATAAAATGGTTGAAAAATGATATAGATATACAACATGGAATGATATATGCAAAAGTCATGTCATTGATAACGTTTAACAAAAGTATCCATTACATAGGACACTTACTTGCCTTTGGTCGAGGGTAGTTAGGTTTTTCTTTCTTGACATTACATGAAAGGGATAGGAAAAGTGTAGGGGTTTCTGTCATGACCCCATCATCAAAATTGGGTTTTAGTGGAAGGACACATATTTTATGGCTCGATATCTTAGAGATAGAGGTTATGAAGTGCTCTGTTTAAGATGACCAAGACATCTTTAGCTTTTTGCTTTTCTGGTCGATTTGGATCAATTCATCTTTCCGAATGGAATATCTCATGGAGAGACGGGAACATTGTTGGCTTCGATTCCCCTTCTTGACCCAATGATTGAGTCACGCTCTGGTTGCGGATCATTTTTTCTATTGCTTTCTTGACTATGCATTAGCCTTGAATCCTAAGCCTCTTTTGTTGACTTGAGTGGTGACCTACAGAGCTCGGGCTATACTAAATAGATTCTTGCCAAGCCATTTTCCAGCATGGGAACCTTTGCCAATGATCATTTTTAAACTCAAGTGGGTACTCTTTGACACGTGGGGTTCAACTATTGGCATCATTTTCCCATAAAAGTTGCATTAACGAACTCAAAGGATTGGAAGGATGACTCTAATACATATTCATTGGACTCTATGTAGATTGCTTCGGTGAAAACAGTGGCGATCATTCTTCTTTAGCGTCGATAGTGACTACTTTGTCATCTATCACAAATTTGAGCTTCTTATAGCGAGAGGACGGGACGGCCCTAGCTAAGTGTATCCATGGCCGTCCTAATAGGCAATTGTAAGATAAATTAATATCCATAACTTGAAAGTCAACTTCATATGTACATGGGCCTATCTAGAGCTAGATTGTGATATTTCCAATTACTCTGTGACATGTTCCATCAAAAGCTCAGACTATGGTATGGCTACTTTTGATGTTGGACTGATCGACAAAGAGTTTACTTAATGTAGTCATTGGCATAATATTAAGGCCGACCTATTGTCTATGAGTACTTTGGGCAAAATGCGTCCTTTATAATGGGGAGTGATATGTAGAGCTTTATAACTACCCCTGCCTCTAGGTGAGATCTCATCATCAATGAAAGAGCTATAATTATCAGCCGTGATGTTGTTCACTAGCCGATCCAATTTGTCCACGGAGATGTCCAGTGGCATATGTGCTTCATTTAACACCTTCAGTAACGCATTTTGGTGAACCTCTGAATTAAGAAGCAGAGATAGCATAGAAATCTTTGCTAGGTGTTTGCTTAACTAGTCTACAATACAGTACTCACTATGCTTGATGAACTTGAGAAACTCCATGGCTTCTCTTTCACTCACTACTTCCTTGACTTTCTCGGTGCAAAATTTTTTACTTAGGCCTGAGTGGTACTGTTGCTTTGAGATGCATCAACCTTCTATTTTTCTTGAGCTGGAGGAGCGTAACACCTACTGCTATGGGTTAGGTGAGTAACTCTTGACAATTCCATTGTAGCAGTTGTGAGAGTTAATTCTCTGATCATCACTACTTGATTCTTTTACTTCCACGGGACAGCTTTATTGCTCTTATACGAGAATGGTTTAGGTACCTCGACAACTAACTTCGGTGTAGGTATCAAAAAATTGACCTCGAGATTTAACTTGCAATAAAAATGAGGGGTCAGTTTCTCCTGTAAAGCAGCTACGTGGTTTCATCTTCTATCATGTTGATAGATTCAACATCAGGTATGGTTTCATGATAGAATTATATCTGGCCTTCATTCATCATTCTTTGAACCATGGACCTAAACTCCTTGCATGTTTGTAGGGTATGACCTATAACTATGTGGAAGTCACAGAAGTTGTTGGGATTGTTTTCCAATTTTTCTGTTTGATTGAGCAATCTGACCTGAATCAATGCCTGCCAAACCAAGAACACTGGCATTCTTAGATCCTCTATACTTGTCTTGACTTCATATTTATCTTAATGTTTATCATATTTGTAGCTAGCTCAGTGTGGTTTGTTAAAGGATTGACAGCAACATTTGGTCCCTGGTTTATCCCAAACTGTAAGACTTTTGAGTTAATTAGATTTTACACATTTCGTTTGAAAGATATGTAGTTCTCGACGTCATGCCCCACTGCCTCAGCATGGTATTCACAGCGGGCATTAGGGTTGTACCATTGTGGGTATGGTGGCTTTTTTTTTGGGACATAGATTGGGGCCACTAAATGGTTTTAGAGCAAGGTTTAGTAGAGTTCTTTATAAGTCATAGGGATGGGATCAAAATCTTATCTTTGTTGATTTGCACCTCGATTGCCAGGTGCATTATTGGTTGTTCGATTAGTACTTTGGTGAACTTGTTTTGTGGTGTCTTTGATGGGATTGCAAAGGATGGGTTGTCGGTTATGGCATGAATTGGCTGAAGGGCTATTGTGATAGGGCAAAAATATATAGCATGCTTGGGTAGTAAGGGTCAGATATTTAACATCGTTTTAGCTAAGACAAACTAGTATAACTTATGGCATTGGCCTCTCCTTCCTTCTTCTTACTAGCAATAGGCTTTTTGCTCGATCCAGATGCTTCCCCGGAGACATTCTACCACTCTTAATGGCTGCATCAATCATTTTTCTAGAGAGGACTAGGTCAGCAAATTACTTAGTGGCATTTCCTACAAGCTTCTTATAATAAGGAGCACATAAAGTGTGAGTAAAAGTGACTATCATCTCTTTTTCTGTAAGGAAAGGCTGTAGTAAGGCTGCTTCTTCTGTCCACCTTTAGGTTTATTGCTTGAAACTTTCAGTAGACTTTTTCTCAAAATTCATTAGGGAAAGTCAGTCCGATGCCGAATCTAACATGTGCTGGTATTGATTTAGAAAGGCCTTAGCCAAGTCAGCCCATGATTGGATTTTTTTTATTATCTAGCTTGATATACCACCGAACCATTACCCTAGTGAGGCTATGCTGGAAACAGTGGATAAAGAGCTTTTCATCTTTCTAGTACTCAGCCTCTTTTCACAAGTATATTTGAATGTAATTGAAAGGGTCGGTGGTTTCATTAAAATTTTCAAATAGGGCCTTGAATTTTGAGGGAATGACAAGGTTGGACACCAAAGACAGCGATTACACATCAAGAGCTTCAAACTTGTCACTCCCTTCAATAACTCGAAGGCATTTTTCTAGTAGCTGAAATTTGTTCATTTCTTCTACAGTCATGGTGGACTTTTGACCTTCTGTTTTCTCTGGTTTCTCATGATCAAGGGTTATCGGATCAGCTGATGAAACTCCTACGTTAACCCGTTAAGTACTGGGAATGAATTAACCTATCACAATGGGATTTAGGTAGATAACTGGTGGAGCCTAAGAGGCAGGTGTAGGAGTGGGCTGTTGTTCTTGTCTAGTTTTTCCTTAGGTGGGTTCTAGATTATTGGTAAGGGGATTTTCAATGTTAAGAGGATCATCCTTTATTTTAGTAGTGTTGGCTTGTCCTTTTTTTTTTCACGGAGGCTGTCATTAGTTCCATAAGTCTTACAATTTGAGTTTGTATTTCGCTTTGCTAATAGAGTATCTGGTCATGTGATTCCTTAACCATTAACTCAAGTTGCTCAATACGAGCTTCATGTTCACTCTCCATGATTTGTTTGCGGCGTCATGTGTTGTAGTGATTCAAGATGTTAGGTTTTGTTTCCTGATTGACCTCAAAATCCCTGCATTATGGCCCAATTCCCATATTAGACTTTTACTTAAAAATGTATTTATTGATAAGTGTTTATGATGCAATGATGAGTTTAGATAATGAATGATTGATGCAAGCGTATAGAATAAAATAGTGAAATTAAATGTGCATATGCATTTGAGACAATTAATTCCTGGAACAGCTTCATCAATAGCATCATTCATAGAGCCACAAAAAGGTTCTTTCTTGCAATAGGATTACATCTGAAAATATCTAACATGATTACATTATGTAATCATACGATTAAAAAAACCTAAAAGTTACTGCTTACGATCTCTGATAGGTACAATATCTTGCCTTATAGACTTAGCTACCTCAATCATGTTGTCCGTCTCTCATTGAGCCATCTAAACTTGTTCAGTAAGGTGTTGATATTACACTGGGTAGTTTAGACGTGGTTGGTCGATTGTTGTTTGCCAATCTAGTTCACGCTGCTCGGAAGCCTTTATTAGTTCATTGATATGACCTTGATGAATCTGGAGAAACTGCTCTAGCTCCTAGATTCTATAGGTAAGGACTTTGTTTTCGACCCTAGCAGCTCTCGCATCTTGCATTTGGGTCTAGAGTCTCTGATTTCTTCATTGGTAGGTAGAGGTAAGAGCACGTGCCCTTATGAATTTTTCTTTGCTGGTTTTAACTTTCTCATTTTGCTGGTTCAACTCGTGATTAAGAGTGGCAACTTTCTCTTCCTATTCGACTAATGTCTTGCTAAAACGTCAGGACTTGTTAGCTTTTCAAAATGCCACATAATCCTTGGTTAAGTTTTTGAGGTCATCTTTGAGGTGATCTCTTTCTTTTATGATTTGATCTATTTCACCACTCCTAAGATAGATATCTATCTCTAACTGGCCTTTTTCCTCCATAAGTTGAGAGATTTTTGCAACAAAGGATGCCTTTTTTCATTTGAACTCCTTCCTAAGTAGCTCGATCTCAGAAGACGGCTCTTCTCTTGGGATTTGTAGTATCCCAGAGTTGGGTGGTGGAAATGGGTCATTGATACGACAGAGTCTCCATTCTTTATATCCAGGAGTGGTAGGGCTTCCTCTCCAGTAACTTTCCATACAATGGATCTTCTTCCAAGGTTGAAAAGCTAACTGGACTTTCACTTTATAATTGGGCTTTTTGCATTCAAAATCCTAATGTCCTAAGTTTTCAAAGAATGGGATGAATTATTGGCACTGGAACTCATGCAATACCAATAGAGGAGCATAATTGGTACTTCTCCATAATCCCAAAAGCGGCACACAAGTGTAATCTCCATGTCTGCACATAATTAACTGAGGGAACACCCATGAGGCTCTTCACGTGACTTCCTTATTCTGGATGTTTCGTAATTCCCCAACCCAGCACTTTTCTGTCTTATTTTGAAACCATTCTTCCTCTAATATCATGGAAAGAGGACTGATCTTGAAGAAAAAATTTTACCTAGCTCTCTCTTTCCTAACACAGATATGACCTAAGAGCCATATCTAGAGTAATGAGGCATACCCGATAAACCTTTCTATTACCCTTTTTTTTACAAAAGCTGAGGGTGCAGATGGTTTTGATGATGGTGGTGGAATAGGGTTGATGTTGCAACATAGGCAAGAAAAAAAATCTATGACTGTCGCCTTTACATAACCCAAAGTCTTCAGGAATATAACAAGCCCGTAGATTGCCAGAGCGTTGACATCTTGAGCTTTTTTTTTTATCAGAAAGATTTACCATGGTCTCTTTCAAACTGGCCTAAAAGATGCATTTGCTGCTCCCTTTTACTTTGATGTGACTATCAACCTATGCTTCTGTGGCCCCAAGAACTTGCCTTAATCTTTTCTTGAATGTATAAGGCGTTAGTGCTTTGCAGTAAATCCGGTCTGACTTGGCCCTTTCTATGTTAAGCAAAGCTATGTACTCATCAATGGTAGGGACTAAATCTTGTTGGTTGAAGGTGAAACATTAGTAGGCTAGATTCCAGAACTATGCCGTTGCTCGCAGCAAGCCATCATCCAACTAAACCCAAAGTAAGAGAGCTATATCCTCGTTCTTTTTAGTGAAGGCTTCTTTCTCGTTGTTGTCCCAACTATCCCAAATGTGCTTTAGTTCTTGACAATCATTCTGACAAAAATAGATCTTGACCTCTTCATGCATTTTAGAGACGTAATCAGGCTTTAAGATATCTCTGTTTTGATGCTGGTGACCTTCTGACCATGTTCTGACGTTTTCAAAGGACTCGATAGTGGAGATGAGTTGTTGCTCCATAAATGATGCCCTTTGCTAAACACCGAATCAAAACAATTGCCCTAGAATAATGATAATCATGATAGTTATGATGAGATGATGCATGTGCCAAGACACAAAATGAAAGGAAAACGAGTTAGTGAAACGTATAAGAGACAAATGTAAGGAATTAAAGAATTTAAGAACATCAAAAAAAACTATTCATAACATGTCTCAACCAAGGTGATGAGATGAGAAACGGGCAGTGTATCAACATGTCCAGATACAACTTGCCCTTTATAAGATGATAAAATAACCGATCGATAGTAATATTCGCTTATCACCACTAGTACGGATACGCATTAATCTGTGACTCAGACATCATAACGGTTTACGGCATAAGACATTGTGAATGATGGTTTTTGCTCACCATCACTTATTTAGACAAAGGTTAGCCGTCGTTCAAGTAGCACGATGACATGCCCTGATAAATGATAAAAAAATGTAGATGCGGGTGACAATTGTACATTCATTATCACTTGCATTGTTATGGTAATTGAGAATAAAGGTTAGGAATGTTTCCCTAAGTGACCTGTTCTCTAGGTGTTCTAGCAATGTTCTGGTATGGTTTGACATTGTTTAGCTCATAAGGCTCACTATATAAGGTTTAAGTTGACACCTAAATAGGTATCCGAATTGCTCCTCTATCCGGTAAGGATAGTCAAGGCACCCTGATCCTACGCCCATCGTGGGTTTGGCAGAAGGGGTTCAATTCGATGGATGTTTTTCCTATGCAAATGCGAAGGGCTACTCACGAGAGACATAGGTAATTTACATCCAAGAAGTTATTGCTATGCCTATGCGAAGGGTTACTCACAAAGATGGATAGCTCACTTCCTCCTAATGATTGGGTTATAACCTCGCCATGGAGTTTGGCAGGACTCTAAAACACATGCAAGTGTGTGGTGTATGATGTGTGATAGGGAAATGATAAAACCTTTTTGCTTACTCCCGTATTACAATTTTTATTAAATTAATGGTTATTCAACAATAAGATAATCTTGACAATCATGTCAAACAAAAGATTAGTTGACAAAATGAAAAAAGGGTCATAATTAAATAATGACTGAAGATCAAAAGAACCAAAAACCTAGTAAGACACGGCTCGTTATTGGCCTAACTTTCTATACAGTCCCTAGTGGAGTTACCAAGCTATCACAATGTACCCCAAGGGATCCTTGTAGATCCATGGGTGTATACGACTTAAAATATTTTTTTGACTAGGAAATGTATTCTTGACCGAGACTTTTCCTTTGTAATGTGATAAGAATGAGAAAGTATAGATTTTTTACTTTTGATATAGTAAGGGGGACCATAAGATGAATCGCTCATCTTATTGGTCTCAGATGACCATCACAAAGTGGCCAACGCTTGGAGTCGCCACCGATCATTTTGGGCTAGGCATGATCAGATGCCTATTGAAACCTATGTCTTGAGTTACATAACTCTAAAAATCAATCCCGTGGTCTGCGTGGTACAAAGATTCACCATTTGAGTTCGGTAGTTGGTTAGGCACGATGAGGCACGAACCTTTTCGCGATGCCCAAAATCGATACCTTACTAGTTATGTCTTATCTCAATTTCGATTCTTTCGATCTTAACTCATCATTATTTTGATATAACTCTCTTTTAATGCATGAATTTTATAGAAATACAAATCCAGGTTTTGATGAAAAGATTTAATCTCATATACACCCCGGATAGATGGGGAATATAGAAATTTTTAATAAAAATGACCTCTAAATTTTACTTTGAAAATGGAATATTCCATCTCTCCCACGCGGAACATCACCTTTAATTTTACTTAAAATGATTTGAAAATATAAATGCAAATAATCATAAAAAAGAAATCACTTTAGTAAAGCAATGAATGAAGTAACATAACATGAACCATTCAATGTAATGATAAAAAAAGGGATAGAATATTGGAATTTATCTTGTAATTAGCATTGATTATCTGGGAATAACCGAATCGATAATTTTCGAGATGGATCTGGGTTTCTGGATTGAACGAGGTTTTTTTTAAAATAAAAATAGGCTTGACTCTTGACACGTTCATGGAAATCCGAGAAGAAGAAAAATTTAATTGTAATTGAAAGATAGTGTTAGAGTATCCCCGAGAATAACGAATAATTTTGACAAAGAAAGATTTTTAAATTTTAACAATTTTGATAAAGTGGGGTTAGAGTATTCCCTTAAAGGTCAGGGTTGGAGTATCCTCAAAAGTAACATGTTTGACACACTTTAAAGAAGTCGAGTTAGAAAACTTAAGTTGACAAAACTTTATGATTTAGAAAATGAGTGAGCATTTTGACGCTTTTTGATAAAAGAAATTATTGTGAATAAGGATGGTAAATATGAAAAAAAAAATTCATGCCTTGATGCGAGCTTATGGGAGGTCAAAGCATGTTCTCGAGGCTGATCAACGTGATATGGTGACATTCAAATGTCTCAAGATGAAGCTCGAGAAAATAACTCAATTTTGACCATAATCGAGAATAGGGGGACAACATCGCGCTATCCCATTTTCTGAATTTATTTTGAATTGGTTTAAAGGTTTTAAAGGGTAAACAAGGTACCATTAGAAAGGTAGCTCGATGAGGGCCAATCTAAAAATATTCCCAATATCCCAAAAAAATCACTTTCCTTGGGAATAAATTTTCAAATTTGGATTAATTACACTACTGGAGAGCATACGAGAGACAAGATGTGTCAAAATTTGAAAAATCACCCCGAACTCATTTGGTATCAAAAAATTACAAATGATTCCTTTCTAAAAAGGGAATTTCATGAAGTTTTTAGAAAAAAAATGTTTGAAGGATTTGGAAACTTCATTTAATGGGTCTGAATAGCTCGATCAGAGTACATGTTGCTGATTCTAGGAGTTCTGGATAGTTTAGGTTTGAAAAATCATAACTCTCTCATCCGGAATGATCCACGGTGAATAAGATATCGTTTTAAAGATAATTTGACACTCTTTGAGAGAAAATATAAAAAAATTCATGAAAAATCATTTGGATTTTAAACTAATTTTTCAATTTGCAACAGTTGTGCTACCAGTAGGGGATAAAGCAAAGTATGGGATATTTTTTATTTTTCTTTGTGTTTTTAGGTCCAAACTTGGGTCATTAACATTTGAATGTCCATGACTTAAGGGAAAGAGTGACATGAGCATTACGAACTCATTTGCACAGCCCTGGAGTAGTTTAGGATGATGAAACAACTCATTGATCATACCACTCAAGGTTTTGACTCAAAAATAAGGCATAAACATTTCGGGAACAAGTGCATTGCCATTTTCGTCAAAAAATTAGAAGTTTTAAGCTCACTTAATCAAGATTCAAGATTTGGAAAACTTAATTTTTCCCAAGATTTTTTTGCTAACTTTAAGGAAAATACTAAGTTCATGTTAATCCTCATTGGTTAAGGTTAACATGCTTGGCTTAGGGAGGTTTTGAAAATCA
>JBBYHM010017550.1:0-55798 GCA_038381775.1 Adansonia rubrostipa
ATGCCAAACCAACATATCAATATCGTGTATCCCAATGAAAAGAAATATAGTGCTAAATCATGACAGCATGGAGATTTTTATGAGAATTTACATTTATCTCATTTAATGAATGAACTTTGATACAAAGCAAAATGGTACAAAGAAAAGCTTAGTTGCCAAACCAAAGCATCAATATCCAATATTTGAATGAGGAGAACGTGATTATAGTGTTCAATCACAAAAAGAATGAAAATTATGATTAGAATCCATGCTTGTCTCATGCGATAGGCAAACTCTAATTCTAAGGAAAAGAGAGAAAAGAAAAGCTTTTCTTGCCAAACCAAAGCATCAATATCATCTATCCCAATAAGAAAAATGTGATTATAGTGCTTAATCCTGAAAAGAATAAAGATTATTACAAGAATCCAAGTTTAGCTTATTTGATGGATAAACTTTGATTCTAAGTAAAATGGAAAAAAAAAAGCTTTTTTAGCTAAACCAAAGCATCAATATTATGTATCCCAATGAGAAGAAAGTGATTATAGTGCCCAATCATGAAAAGTATAGAGATTATTATGAGAATCCATGTTTGTCTCCTTTGACGCATGGATTTTGATTATTAGGAAAAGAATGGGAAAAAAAACTTTTAATGCCAAACCAACGTATCAATATTGTGTATCCTAATGAGAAGAACATGGTTATAGTTCTAAATCATAAAAGGATAGAGATCATTATGAGAATTTACATTTATCTTATTTGACAGATGAACTTTGATGCACAGTGAAATGGTGCAAAGAAAAGATTAGTTGCCAAACCAAAGCATCAATATCTTGTATCCCAATGAGGAGAATGCGATTAGAGTGGTCAACCATAAAAATAATTAAGGTTGTTATGAGAATCCACATTTGTCTCAATTGATGGATGAACTCTAATTCTAAGAAAAATAGAGGAAAAAAAGCTTTTCTTGCCAAACCAAAGGGTCAGTATCATGTATCCTAATGAGGAGAATAGGATTATGGTGCTCAATCATGAAAAGAATAAGGATTATTATAAGAATCTGAGTTTATCTCATTTGAGGGATGGACTTTAATTATTAGTAAAATGACAGAACAAAAAACTTTTTCTACTAAATCAAAGCATCACTATTATGTATCCCAATGAGAAGAACATGATTATAATGCCCAATCATAAAAGGTATGGAGATTATGATGAGAATCCATGTTTGTCTACTTTGATGCACAAAGTTTGATTCCTAGGAAAATAGTGGAAAATAAACTTTTCTTGCCAAACCAATGCATCAATTTCGTGCATCCCAATGAGAAGATTGTTATGGATGAACTTTGATTCTAAGGAAAATTGAGGAAAAGAAAGCTTTCTTGCCAAACCAAAGTGTCAATATCATGTATCCTAATAAGAATAATGGGATTATAGCACTCAATCACTAAAAGAATAATGATTATTATGAGAATCTAAGTTTATCTCAGTTGATGGATAAACTTTGATTCTAAGTAAAATCGTAGCAAGAAAAGGTTTTCCAGCTAAACCGAAGCATTACTATTATGTATCCTAATAAGAAAACGTGATTATAGTGCCCAACCATGAAAAGTATGAAGATTATTATGAGAATCCATGTTTCTCTCTTTTGACACATGAATTTTGATTCTTATGAAAGTAATGGAAAGAAAAGCATTTCATGCCAAACCAATGCATCAATGTTGTGTATCCAAATGAAAAGAACAGGACTGTAGTGCTGAATCATGAAAAGATGGAGATTATTATCAAAGTCTAGATTTACCTCCTTTGACAGACGAACATTGATACTAAGCAAAATGGTGGAAAGAAAAGCTTTAGTTACCCAACCAAAGCATCAATATCCTGTATCCCAATGTGGAAAACATGATTATAGTGCTCAATCATAAAAAGAATAAAGATTATTATAGGAATCCACATTTGTCTCATTTGATGAATGAACTCAATTCTAAGGAAAATAGAGGAAAAAAAGCTTTTCTTGCCAAACCAAAACGTTAGTATCGTGTATCCCAATAAGCAGAATAGGATTATAGTGCTCAATCACGAAAAGAATAAGGATTATTATAATAATCCAAGTTTATCTCATTTGAGGGATGGACTTTAATTATTAGTAAAATGACAAAAAGAAAAGCTTTTCTTGCTAAATCAAAGCATTAATATTGTGTATCCCAATGAGAAGAACATGATTATAATGCCCAATCATGAAAGGTATGGAGATTATTATGAGAATCCATGTTTGTCTACTTCAATGCATGATGTTTGATTCCTAGGCAAATAGTGGAAAATAAGCTTATCTTGCCAAACCAATGCATCAATTTCATGCATCCCATGAGAAGAACATGAATCCAAGTTTGTTTCATATGAAAATAATGGAGATTATTATGACAATCCATGTTTGTGTAATTTGACACACGATCTTTGATTCTTAGGAAAATCATGGAAAGAAAAATGCTTCTTGCTAAACTAATGCATCAATATCGTGTATCCCAATGACAAGAATGTACTATAGTGCTGAATCATGAAAGGAATTTATATTATTATGAGAATCCACATTTATCCCATTTGATGGATGAACTTTGATTCTAAGTAAAATGGTGGAATCAAAAGCTTTTATTGCTAAATGAAAGTGTCAATATCCTATATCCTAATGAGGAGAACATGATTATAATGCTCAATCACAAAAAGGATGAAGATTATTATGAGAATCCAAGTTTGTCTCATTTGATGGATGAACTTTGATTCTAAGCAAAATGGTGGAAAGAAAAGCTCTCCTCCCAAACCAAGGCATCAATATTGTGTATCCTAGTGAAAAGAATGTGATTATAGTGCCTAATTGTGAAAAGAATGGAAATTGTTATGAAAATCCACATTTGTCTCATTTGACGGATGAACTTTGATTTTAAGAAAAATAAAAGAAGGAAAAGCTTTTCTTGCCAAACTAAGGCATTACTATCATGTATCCCAATGAGAAAAACATGATTATAGTGCTCAATCATGAAAAAAATAAAGATTATTATGAGAATCCACATTTGTCTTATTTGATGAACAAACTTTGATTTTAAGCAAAATAGCAAAAAGAAAAGATTTCATGCCAAACTAAAGTATCAGTATCATGTATCCCAAGGAGGGGAACAAGATTGTAGTGCTCAATCATAATATGAATGAAGATTATTACGAGAATCCACGTTTATCTTATTTGACGTACAAACTTTGATTCTAAGAAAAAAGGTGGAAAGAAAAGCTTTTCTTGCTAAACCAAATTATCAATATCATGTATCAATGAGTTAAGCGTGGTTATAGTGCCCAATCCAAAACAGTATGGAGACTATTATAAGAATCCTCATTTACCTCATTTAACAAATGAACTTTGTTTCTAAGCAAAATAGTGGAAAGTAAATGTTTTCTTGTCAAACCAAAGCATCAATATCGTCTATCCTAGAGACAAGAATGTGATTATAGTGCCCAATCATAAAAAGTATAGAGATTATTACGAGAATCCATGTTTATCTCATTTGACGAATGAACTCTAATTCTAAGGAAAATAGAGGAAAGAAAAGCTTTTCTTGACCAGCTAAAGCATTAATATAGTGTACCTAATGAAAATGATGAGATTATAGTGCTCAATCGTGAAAAAAATAATGACTACTATAAGAATCCAAGTTTGTTTCACTTGATAGATGAACTTTGATTTTAAGCAAAATAGTGGAAAGAAAAGGTTTTCCTGGCAAACCAAAGCATCAATATTGTTATGCCAATGAGAAGAATGTTATTATAGCATCCAATCATGAAAATAATGTAGATTATTTCAAGAATCCACATTTATCCAATTTGACAGAGGAACATTGATGCTAACTACAGCTTTTCCTTCAAATCCAAAGCATCAGTATCGTGTATCCCAATAATGGGATTGTAATTACAGTGCCCAATCATGAAAAGACTAGAGATATTTACGAGAATCCACATTTATCTCATTTGATATAAGAACTCTAATTCTAAGGAAAATGGAGGAAAGAAAGCTTTTCTTGCCAAACCAAAGCATCAATACTGTATATCCCAATGAAGAGGATGTGATTATAGTACCCAATAATTAAAAGTGTGGAGACTATTATGAGAATCTATGTTTATCTCATTTGACATACAAACTCTAATTCTAAGGAAAATAGAGAAAAAAAAAGCTTTTCTTGCTAAATCAAGGCATCAATATTGTGTATCTCAATGAGGAGAATGTGTCTACAGTGCCAAATCTTGAAAAGAGTTTAGATTATTATGATAATTCATGTTTGTCTCATTTAATAAACGGACTTTAATTTTAAGGAAAATGGAGGAAAAAAGCTTTTCTTACTAAACCAATGCATCAAAATTGTCTATTCCAATGAAAAGAATGCGATTTTAGTGCTGATCATGAACAGTATAGAGATTATTATGAGAATCCATGTTTGTCTCCTTCGATGCATGACCTTTAATTCTTAGGAAAATAGTGGAAAAAAAAGCTTTTCATGCCAAACCAATGCATAAATATCATGTATCCTAAATAGAAAAACATGACTATAGTGTTGAATAATGAAAGGTATGGAGATTATTATAGGAATACACATTTCTCTCATTTGACGGATGAACTTTGATTCTAAGCAAAATGGTGGAAAGAAAACCTTTTCTTGCTAAACCAAAGCATTAATATTCTGTATCCTAATGAGAAGAACATGATTATAGTGCTCAGTTACAAAAAGAATTAAGATTATTATGAGAATTCAAGTTTGTCTCATTTAACGGATGAACTTTGATTTTAAGTGAAATGGTGGGAAAAAAAAGCTGTTCTTGCTAAACCAAGGCATTAATATTGTGTATCTTAACGAGAAGAATGTGATTATAATGCCCAATCATGAAAAAAGTAGAGATTATTACAAAAATCAACATTTGTCTTATTTGACAGACAAACTTTGATTCTAAAAAAAAACTAAAGGAAAGGAAAGCTTTTCTTGCCAAATCAAAGCAGCAATATCGTGTATCCTGATAAGAAGAACATCATTATAGTGCTTAATCACAAAAGGAATGAAGATTACTATGAGAATTTGCATCTTTCTTATTTGATAGAGGTTGATTCTAAGTAAAATGGCAAAAAAAAAAGTTTTCTTACCAAACAAAGCATAAGTATCATGCATCGTAATGAGGGGAATGCAATTATAGTGCTCAGTCACAAAAAGAATGAATATTATAATAAGAATCCACGTTTGTCTTATTTGATAGACAAACTTTGATTCTAAGCAAAATAGTGGATAGAAAAGCTTTTCTTGCTAAATTAGATTATTAATATCATGTATTAATGAGTGGAACATGGTTATAGTGCCTGATCATGAAAAGTATGGAGAGTATTATGAGAATCTATCTTTGTCTAATTTGACAGATGAACTCAATTCTAAGGAAAATGGAGGAAAGAAAAGTTTTTCTTGCTAAACCAAAATGTTAATATTGTGTACCCTAATAAGAAGAACGTAATTAGGTGCTTAGTCACAAAAAGAATAGTGATTATTACAAGAATCCAAGTTTTTTTCACTTGACAGATGAACTTTGATTCGAAGCAAAATGGTGGAAAAAAAGTTTTTCTTGCCAAAACAAAGCAACATTATTGTCTATCCCAATGAGAGGAATGTTATTATAATGCCAAATCATGAAAAGAATGGAGATTATTTCAAGAATCCATGTTTGTCAAATTTGACAGAGGAATATGTGGAAGGAAAAGCTTTTCCTTTGAATCCAAAGCATCGGTATCTTGTATCCTAATGAGGGGAATATAATTATAGTTCCCAATCGTGAAAAGAGCGGAGATGATTATGTAAATCCAGGTTTACCTCATTTGACAGACGAACTTTGTTTCCAAACAAAATGGTGGAAAGAAAAGCTTTTCTTGCTAAACCAAAGCATCAATACTATGTATCCTAGTGAGGAGAACGTGATTATAGTGTTCAACCATTAAAAGTGTGGAGATTGTTACAAGAATCCATGTTTGCTTCATTTGGCATCTGAACTCTAATTTTAAGGAAAATAGAGGGGAAATAAGCCTTTTTTGCCAAACCAAAGCATCAATGTCATGTGTGCCAATGAAAAGAATGTGACTAGAGTGCCCAATCATGAAAACACTGTATATTTTTATGAGCATCCATGTTTTTTCATTTGATTGACGAACTTTAATTCTAAGGAAAATAGAGGAAAAAAAAGCTTTTCTTGCCAAACAAAGCATCAATATCGTGTATGCCAATGAGGAGAACATGATTATAGTGCCCAATTATGGAAACAATGGAGATTATTTTGAGAGTCCAAGTTTCTTTCATTTGATGGATGAGCATTGATTCCAAGCTAAATGGTGAAGGAAAAGCTTTTCTAGCCAAACCAAAGCATTAATAGTGTATACCAATGAAAAAAATGTGATTATAGTGCCCAATCATGAAAAGTATGGAGATTATTATGAGAATCCATGTTTATTATTCTTCAATGCATGACCTTTGATTGTTAGGAAAATAGTGGGAAAAAAAAGCTTTTCATATTAAACCAATGCATTAGTATTGTGTATCCCAATGAGAAGAACATGACTATAATGCTGAATCATGAAAGATATAGAGATTATTACGAGAATACACATTTATCTGATTTGTTGGATAAACTTTGATTCCAATCAAAATGGTGGAAAGAAAGGCTTTTCTTGCCAAACGAAAGCATCAAAATCCTGTATCCCAATGAGGAAAACATGATTGTAATGCTCAATCACAAAAAGAATGAAGATTATTATGAGAATCCAAGTTTCTCTCATTGACGAAGGAACTTTGATTCTAAACAAAATGGTAGAAAAAAAAGCTTTTCTTGCCAAACCAAAGGATTAACATTGTGTATCCCATAGAGAAAAACATTATTATAGTGCCCAATCATGAAAATTATGGAGATCATTACTAGAATCCATGTTTGTCTCATTTGATGGATGAACTTTGATTCTAAGGAAAATAGAGGAAAGAAAAGCTTTTCTTGCCAAATCAAAGTATCAATATCCTTTATCCCAATGAAAAGAACATGATTACAGTGCTCAATCACAAAAAGAATAATGATTATTATAAGAATCCAAGTTTGTTTCACTTGACAGATTAACTTTGATTCTAAGTAAAATGGTGGAAAGAAAAGCATTTCTTGCCAAACTAAAGCATCAATATTATATATCCTAATGAGAAAAATGTGATTATAGTGCACAATCATGAAAAGAATAAAGATTATTACGAGAATCCACGTCTATCTAATTTGACAAAGGAACATTGCTTCAAGGAATATGTAGAAAGAAAAAACTTTTTCTGCCAAACCAAAGCATTAATACTGTATATACTATTGAGGAAAATGTGATTATTGTACCCAATCATTAAAAGTGTGGAGATTATTACAAGAATCCATGTTTGTCTCATTTTATGTATGAACTCTGATTCTAAGGAAAATAGAGGAAATAAAAGCTTTTCTTGCTAAACCATAGCATTAATATCTTGTATATGTGACTATAATGCCCAATCATGAAAAGTGTGTAGATTATTATGAGAATATGTGTTTATCTTATTTGACAGATGAACTTTAATTGTAAGGAAAATAGAGGAAAGAAAAGCTTTTCTTGCTAAACCAAAGCATCAATATCGTGTATCCCAATAAGGAGAACCTGATTATAGTGCCCAATCAAGACAATAATGGAGATTATTTCGAGAGTCCAAGCTTGTCTCATTTGATGGACGAGCATTGATTCCAAGCAAAATGGTGGACCAAAAAGCTTTTCTAACCAAACCAAAGCATGAATGCCATGTATCCCAATGAGAAGAATGTGATTATAGTGCCTGGTCATGAGAAGTATGGAGATTATTTTGAGAATCCATGTTTATCTCTTTTGACGGATGAACTTTGATTCTTAGGAAAGTAAGGGAAAGAATAGTCAAATGCATCAATGTCATGTATCCTAATAAGAACGTGACTATAGAGTCAAATCATGAAAAGTATGGAGATTATTACGAGAATCCACATTAGTCTCATTTGACAGATGAACTTTGATTCTAAGCAAATTGGTGGAAAAAAAGCTTTTCTTACCAAACCAAAATGCCAATATCTTGTATCCCAATGAAGAGAATATGATTATAGTGCTCAATCATGAAAATAATGAAGTTATTATGACAAGTTAGCTTTGTCACATTTGATGGACGAACTTTGATTTTAAGCAAAAATGTGGAAACAAAGTGCTTCTTGCCAAATCAAAGCATCAATATTGTGTATCCCAATGAAAAAAATGTGATTATAGTGCTCAATCACGAAAAGAATGAAGATTATTATAAGAATCCATGTTTGTATCATTTTATGAATGAACTTTGATTCTAAAAGAAATGGTGGAAAGAAAGGCTTTTCTTGCCAAGCATCAATATTGTGTATCCCAATGAGAAAAATGTGATTACAGTGCTCAATCACAAAAAGAATGAAAACTATTACAAGAATCCAAGTTTGTCTCATTTAACGTAATTCTAAGCGAAATGGTGGAGGGAAAAGCTTTTCTCGCCAAACTAAAGCGTTAATACAATGTATCCCAATTAGTAAAATGTGATTATTGTGCCCAATCATGGAATGAATAGAGATTATTATGAGAATCAACATTTGTCTCATGGCAAAGGAACATTGATTCTAAGGAAAATGGTGGAAAGAAAAGCTTTTCCTTTGAAACCAAAACATCAGTATCATGTATCCTAATAAGGAGAATGTAATTAAAGTGCCTAATCATAAAAAGAGTGATGATCATCAAAAGAATCCACATTGGTCTCATTTGATAGATAAACTTTGATTCTACGCAAAATGGCAGAGAGAAAAGCTTTTCCTACCAAACCAAAGCATCAATATTGTGTACCCCAATGAGAAAAATGTGATTGTGATGCCCAACCATTAAAAAATGGAGATTATTATGAGAATCTATGTTTGTCCAATTTGACAAAGGAACATTGATTCTAGGGAATATATGGGAAGAAAAACTTTTTCTCTAAATCAAAAGCATCATTATCATTATTGCAATGAGGGAAACATAATTATAGTGCCCAGTCATGAAAAAAATGAAGATGATTATGAGAATCCATGTTTGTCTTATTTGACGGATGAACTTTATTTCTAACCAAATTGGTGGAAAAAAATGCTTTTCTTGCCAAACCAAAGCATCAATACTATGTATTCCAATGAAAAGAATATGATTATAGTGCTGAATCATTAAAAGTGTGGAGATTATTCTGAAAATCCATGCTTGTCTTACTTAACATGCAAACTCAAATTTTAAGGAAAATAAAAGAAACAGGACATTTTCTTGGCAAACCAAAGCAACAGTATCATGTATCCGAATGAGGAGAATGTGACTATAGTGCCCAGTCATGAAAAGAGTGTAAATTTTTATGAGTATCCGTGTTTACCTTATTTGACAGAGAAACTCTATTTTTAAGGAAACTGGATGAAAGAAGAGATTTTCTTGGCAAACCAAAGCATCAATAACTTGATTATACTGCCCAATCATGAAAAAATAGAGATTACTTCAAGAGTCCAAGTTTGTCTCATTTGAGGAACGAGATTTGAGTCCAAGTAAAATGGTGAAAGGAAAAGCTTTTCTTATCAAACCAAAGCATTAATATTGTGTATCCCAGTAAGGAGAACGTGATTATAGTGCCCAATCATTAAAAGTATAAAGATTATTACAAGAATCCACATTTGTCTCATTTAACGTACAGACTATGATTTTAAGGAAACTAAAAGATAAAAAAGCTTCTCTTGCCAAACCAAAGCAACAATATTGTATATCCCAATAAGGAGAATGTGACTATAGTGCCCAACCATGAAAATAGTGTAAATTATTATGAGAATTCGTGTTTGCATTATTTGACAAATAGACTTTAATTATGAGGAAAGTGGATGAAAGAAATGATTTTCTTGGCAAACCCAAGCATATATATTATGTATCCCAATAAGAAGAACTTGATTATAGTGCCCAATTATGAAAACAATGGAGATTATTTTAAAAGTACAAGTTTGTCTCGTTTGACAAACGAGAATTAAGTCCAAGTAAAATGGTGAAAGGAAAAGCTTTTCTAGCCAAACCAAAGCATATATATCGTGTATCCCAATGAGAAGAACATGATTATAGTGCCTGGTTGTGAAAAGTATAGAGATGATTATGAGAACCCATTTTTGTCTCATTTGACGGATGAACTTTGATTCTTAGAAAAATAATGGGAAAAAAGCTTTTCTTACCAAACCAATATGTCAATATCGTGTATCCCAATAAGAACAATGTGACTATAGTGCCGAATCATGAAAAGTATGGAGTTATTATGAGAATCCATATTTATCTCACTTGACGGATGAGCTTTGATTCTAAGCAAAATGGTAAGCTTTTTTTGTGAAACCAAAGTGTCAATATAGTGTATCCTAATAAGGAAGAAATGATTATAGTGCTTAATCATGAATATAATAAATGCTATTAAAAGAATCTATATTTATCTCATTTAATAGATGAATTCAGATTCTTAACACATTGGTGAAAACAAAAGCATCTCTTGCTAAACCAAATCAATATTGTGTATCCCAATAAAGAGAACATGATTAAAATGCTCAATCACAAAAAAAATTAAGATTATAATAAGAATCTAGGTTTGTAACATTTGACGGATGAACTTTGATTCTAAGGAAAATGATGAAAAGAAAGGTTTTTCTTGCCAAGCATCAATATCATGTATCCCAATAAAGAAAACATGAATATAGTGCTCAATCATGAAAATAATGAAGATTATTACGAGAATCTGAGTTTTCTTATTTGACAAACAGACTTTGATTCTAAGTGAAATGGTGAAAGGAAAAGCTTCTCTTGCTAAACCAAAGCATCAATATCATGTGTCCCAATGAGTAGAATGTGATTATAATGCCTAATCTTGAAAAGAATAGAGATTGTTATGAGAATCCATGTTTGTCTTAATTGATAGGGGAACATTAATTCTATGAAAGATGGTGGAAAGAAAGCTTTTCCTTTGAAACCAAAGCATTAGTATCATCTATCCTAATGAGGAGAACGTAATTATTATGCCCAATCATGAAAAGAATGGAGATAGTTAATGGAATCCACATTTACCTCATCTGACGGATGAACTTTGATTCTAAGCAAAATGGCAAAAAGAAAAGCTTTTCTAGGCCATCATTTATCCTAACGAGAATAATGTGGTTATAGTGCCTAATCATAAAAGGAATTAAGATCGCTACGAGAGTCCATGTTTGTTTCATTTGATAGACAAACCTTAATTATAAGGAAAATGAAAAAAAAGAGCTTTTCTTGCCAAACCAAAGCATTAATATCATGTATCCTAATGAAAGAATATGATTATAGTGGCACAACGATGAAAAGAATGAGGATTATTACAAGAATCTTTGTTTTATTTGATAGATGTAGTTTAATTATAAGCAAAAGACTGGAGAGAAAAGCTTTTCTTGCAAAACCAAGGCATCAGTATCGTTTATACTATAAGAAGAACATGATTATAGTGCCCAATCATGAAAAATGTGGAGATTATTATAAGAATCTATGTTTATCTCATTTGACAAATGAACTTTGACTCTAAGCAGAATGGCAACAAGAAAAGTTTTTCTTGCCAATAAGAAGAATGTGATTATAGTTCCCAATTAAGAAAAGAATGGAGATTTTTATGAGAATCCATATTTATCTTATTTGGCAGACGAACTTTGATTCTAAGGAGAATGTAGAAAAGAAAGGCTTTTCTTGCCAAAGCAAAGCATTAATATTGTGCATCCTAATAAGAAGAACAAGATTAGAGTGCTTAATCACAAAAGAAATAAGAGTTATCACGGGAATCCATGCTTTTCCTATTTCACTGATGAACTTTGATTCTAAGGAAAATGGTGGAAAAAAAGTTCTTCATGCCAAACCAAAGTAACAATATCGTGTGTCCTAATAAGAAATATGTGATTATACTGCTCAATCACAAAAAAAATAATAATTATTATGGGAATCTATGTTTGTCTTATTTCATGAATGAACTTTGATTCTAAGCAAAATGGTGGAAAGAAAAGCTTTTCTTGCCATACCAAAGCATCAAATTGTGTACCCAATGAAAAGAATGTGATTATAGTGCCTAATCATGAAAAGAATGAGAATATTATGAAAATCCACATTTACCTCATATGATAAATAAACTCTAATTTTAAAGAAAATGGAGGAACAAAAAGTTTTTCCTACCAAACAAAACCATCATTGTCGTGTATCCAAATGAGTAGAATATGATTATAGTGCTCAATCATGAAAAGAATGAAGATTATGATGGGAATCCACGTTTGCCTATTTGATAGACAGACTTTGATTCTAAGAACAATGGTGGAAATAAAAGCTTTTCTTGTCAAACCAAAGCATCAATATCATGTTTTCCAACAAGGAAAATGTGATTATAGTGCTCAATCATGAAAAGAATAAAGATCATTACGAGATTCCAAGTTTGTCTCATTTGATAGAAAAACTTTGATTCTAAGCAAAATGGCAAAAAAAAAAGCTTTTCTTGTCAAACCAAGGCATAAGTATTGTATATCCAAATGAGGAGAACGTAATTAAAGTGAATCATGAAAAGAGTGGAGATTATTACAAGAATCTATGTTTGCCTTATTTAACATACGAACTTTGATTCTAAGCAAAATGGTGGAAAGAAAAGCTTTTCTTGCCAAACTAAGGCATCAATATCTTGTATCTCAGTGAGAAGAATGTGATTATAGTGCCCAATCATGAAAAGAATATAGATTATTATGAGAATCCATGTTTGTCTCATTTGACGGATGTACTTGATTCTAAGAAGAATGGTAGAAAAAAAAGCTTTTCTTACCAAACCAAGGCATCAATATCATGCATCCTAATGAGAAGATTGTGATTATAATGCCCACTCATGAAAAGAATATAGATTATTATGAACATCCACCTTTGTCTCTTTTGATGGATAAACTTTGATTTAAAGGAAAAGAGATGAAAGAAAAGCTTTTCTTGCCAAAGCAAAGCATCAATATCGTGTATCCCAATGAGTAAAACATGATTATAGTGCTCAATCATGAAAAGAATAAAGATTATTACGAGAATCTGCTTTTCTACCATTTGACAAATGTACTTCGATTCTAAGGAAAATGGTGAAAGGAAAACTTTTCATGGCATGCCAAAGCATTAATATCACATCAATCATGAAAAGAATAATGATTATTATGAGAATCCAAGTTTAGCTCATTTGATGAATGAACTTTGATTCTAGGCAAAATTATGGAAGGAAAAGCTTCTCTCGCTAAACCAAAGCGCCAATAGCATGTTCCAATAAGTAGAATGTGATTATAGTGCCTAATCTTAAAAAGAATGGAGATGATTTTGAGAATCCATGTTTGTCTTATTTGATGGAGGAACATTAATTCTAAGAAAAATGGTGGAAAGAAAAGTTTTTCCTGTGAAACCAAACCATTATTATTGTGTTTCCCAATGAAGAGAACATAATTATAGTCCTAATCATGAAAAGAGCAAAGATTATTGCTGGAATCCATCTTTAGCTCATTTGACGGATGAACATTGATTCTAAGCAAAATGGCAAAAAGAAAGCTTTTTTTAGACAACCAAGGCATTAAGCCTTGTATCCCAATGAGAAGAATATGATTATAGTACCCAATCGTAAAAAGATTTAGGATTATTACAAGAAACCATGTTCATCTCATTTAACTGATAAACTTTGATTCTAAGGAAAATAGAGGAAATAAAAGATTTTCTTGCCAAAGCAAAGAATTAGTATCTTGTATCCCAATGAGAAAAATGTGATTATAGTGCTCAATCAGTAAAAGAATAGAGATTATTATAAGAATCCATGTTTGTCTCATTTGATGAATGAACTTTAAGTTTAAGCAAAATGGTAGAAAGAAAAGCTTTTCTTGCTAAACCAAGGCATCAGTATCATGTATCCTAAAGAGAAGAACGTGATTATAGTGGCCTAATCGTGAAAACCATGGAGATTATTATGGAAATCCATGATTATCTCATTTAAGGGACCAACTTTGATTCTAAGCAAAATGTAGAAAGAAAAGAATTTCTTACTAAACCAAGGTATCAATATCGTGCATCCCAATGAGAAGAATGTGATTATAGTGCCCAATCATGAAAAGAATGGAGATCATTATGAGAATCCATGTTCATCTCATTTTACATATGAACTTTGACTTTGAGGGAAAAAAGGGACAGAAAAGCTTTTCTTGCAAAACCAAAGCATCAATATCGTGTATCCCACTGAGAAGAACATGATTATAGTGCCTACTCATGAAAAGTATGGAGATTATTATGAAAATCCATGTTTGTCTTATTTGATGGACAAACTTTGATTCTAAGGAAAATAGAGGAAGGAAAAGTTTTTCTTCCCAAACCAAAGCATCAATATTGTGTATCCCAATAAAGACAATGTGATTTCATGCCCAATCATGAAAATAGCGTAGATTATTACGAGAATCCATGTTTGTCTCATTTGAAAGATGAACTTTGAGTCTATGAAAATTGGAGGAAAAAAAACATTTCTTGCCAAGCTAAAGCATCAATATAATCTATCCCAATAAGGAGAACATAATTATAACGCCTATCACAAAAATAATGGAGATTATTATGGGAGTGCAAGCTTGTTTCATTTAATGGATGAGCATTGATTCCAAGCAAAATGGTGGAAATAAAAGCTATTTTACCCAAACCAAAGCATCAATATCATGTATCCTAATGAGAAGAACGTGATTATAGTGCCTAATCATGAAAAGTATGAAGATTATTACAAGAATCCATGTTTGTCTCATTAGAGGAAAGAAAAGCTTTTCTTACCAATCCAAAGCATCAATATCATGCATCCCAATAATGAGAACATAATTATAGTGCTCAAGCATAAAAATAATAGAGATTATTATGAGAGTTTGAGCTTGTCTTATTTGATAGATGAGCATTGATTCCAAGCAAAATGGTGGATAGCAAAGCTTTTTTAGCCAAACTAAAGCATGAATATTGAGTATCTCAATAAGAAGACCTTGTTACAACTTTTCTTTCCTCTAAATGATAAAGTTCAGTGGACTTTTCGTGACATCGTAGGTGGTGGACCGCCCACATTGCATCTATCCAAACACTTCACTAGACCATTCGATTGGTAGAAGCGACGAGTAGAGTGTACAAAGGGCAAAGATGTAGTCAACACGAGCTGATGACTCACGCTAACTAGGAATTCATCATTGAAGACCAACAATTACACTGATCTATCCCAATCACAATGAAATTTCAAAGATTACCTAGGCCTTTTAGCCAAGACTATATAATCATTGAATGCATTATTGTAGCGTGTGTGATTATACTACCCAATCATGAAAAGTATAGAGATTATTGCAAGAATTCGCATTTGTCTCATTTGATGGATAAACTTTGATTCTAAGGAAAATGGCAAAAAGAAAAATTGTTCTTGCCTATGCATCCCAAAGAGAAGAATGTGGCTATAGTGGGTAATATTGTAATGTATGGGTATTGTTACTAGAATCCAAGTTTGGCTCATTTGTCGGATGAACTTTATTTCAAAGCAAAAGGCAGAAAGAAAAGCTTTTCATGCCAAACCAAAGCATCAATATCAAGTATCCAGTGAGGAGGACGTGATTGTTTTGTGCAAACATGAAAAGTATGGAGATTATTATGAGAATCCATGCTTATCTCATTTGATGGACAAACTCTGATTCTAAGCAAAATAGAGAAAAGAAAAGCTTTTCTTGCCAAATGAAAGCATCAATATCTTGTATACCATAAGGAGAACATGATTACAGTACCTAATCATGAAAAGTACGAGGATTTTTACGAGAATCCATGTTTATCTTATGTGGTGGACAAACTTTTATTTTAAGCAAAATGGTGGAAAAAATAGCTTTTCTTCTCAAAGCAAAGTGTTAATATCGTGCATCCCAAAGAGAAGGACGTGGTTATAGTGCCCAATCCTAAAAGTATGAAGATTATTATGAGAATCCATGTTTGTCTCATTTGATAGATGAACTTTGTTTTTATGCAAAATGGTGGAAAGAAAAGCTTTTACCATTGAACCAAAGCATTAATATCATGTATCGCAATGAGATGAAGGTGATTATAATGCCCAATCATAAAAAGTATGGAGATTATTATGAGAATAAATGTCTCATTTAACAGACAGACTTTGATTCTAAGAAAAATGGTGGAAAAAAAAGCTTTTATTGCCAAATCAGAGCATCAATATTATGTATCCCAATGAGAAGAATGTGATTATAACGCCTAATTAGGAAAAGAGTGTAGATAACGATAAGAATCCATGTTTGTCTTATCTGATGGACAAACATTGATTCTAAGGAAAATGGCAGAAAGAAAAGTTTTATTGCGAAATCAAAGCATCAGTATCGTGTATACCAATGAAGAGAATGTGATTTTAGCGCTTAATCATGAAAAGAATAAAGATTGTTACGAGAATTGATGTTTGTCTTATTTGACTTATGAACTTTGATTCTAAGCAAAATAATAAAAGAAAAGCTTTTCTTGCCAAACCAAAGGATCAATATAATGTATCCCAATAAGCAAAATGTAGGTATAGTGCCCAATCCTGAAAAGAATAGAGATTATTATGAGAATCTCTGTTTATCTTATTTGACAAACAAACTTCATTTCCAAGCAAAATGGTAGAAAGAAAAGCTTTTCTTACCAAACCAAAGCATCAATACGTATATCCCAAAGAGGATTATAGTGCCCAATCTTGAAAACAATGGTCATTATTATGAGAGCCCAAGCTTGTCTCATTTGATGGATGAGCATTAATTCTAAGCATAAAGGTGGAAAAAAAAAAGCTTTTCTAGCCAAACCAAAGCATTAATATCGAGCATCCCAATGAGAAAAACATGATTATAGTGCCCAATTATGATAAGTATGGAGAGTGTTATAAGAATCCATATTTACTTTATTTGACAGACGAACTTTGATTCTAAGAAAAATGGTGGAAAGAAAAACTTTCCTTGGCTGTGCATCCCAAAGAGAATAGTGTGGTTATAGTGCCCAATCCTGAAATGTATGGAGATTATCATAAGTATCCATAATTGTCTCATTTAAAGGATAAACTTTGTTACTAAGCAAAATGGTGGAAATAAAAGATTTTCTTGACAAACCAAAGCATCAATATCATGTGTCCTAATGAAGAGAACATGATTATAATGCCGAATTACTAAAAGTATGGAGATTATTACGAGAATCCATGTTTGTCATATTTGATGGATGAACTCTGATTCTAAGCAAAATGGCTAAAAGATAAGCTTTTCTTGCTAACCAAGGCATTAGTATCGTGTATCCTAATGAAGAATACGTGATTAGAGTGCCCAATTATGAAAAGAGTGGAGATTATTCTAAGAATCCACACTTGTCTCATTTAATGAACGAACTTCGTTTATAAGCAAAATAGTGGAAAAAACAAGCTTTCACCGCTAAACCAAAGCATCAATCTCGTGTATCCTAGTAAGAAGAACATGATTATAGTGCCCAATCATGAAAAGTACAGAGATTATTATGAGAATTCACACTTGTCGCATTTGATGAATAAACATTGTTTCTAAGCAAAATGGTGGAATGAAAAGCTTTTATTGACAAAACAAAGCATCAATATCATGTATCATAGAGAGGAGAACGTAATTATATTGCCCAATCATGAAAAATATAAAGATCATTACAAGAATGCACATTTGTCTCATTTGATGTATGAACTTTAATTTAACATGAAATAGCAAAAAGAAAAGCTTTTCTTTCCAAACCAAAGCAACAATTTCATGTATCCATGAGGAGAATGTGATTATAGTACCCACATGAAAAGCATAGAGATTGTTACAAGAATCTACATTTGTCTTATTTGACAAATTAACACGATTCTAAGTAAAATGGCAATAACAAAAGCTTTTCTAGCAAAACCAAGGCACCAGTATTGTGTATCCTAATGAAAAGAATGTCATTATAGTGCCCAATCATGAAAATAGTGGAGATTATTATGAGAATCCACATTTGTCTCATTTAACAAATGAATTTTGTTTCTAAGTAAAATTATGGAAAGAAAAGCTTTTACTATTAAACCACAACATCGATATCTTGTATCCCAGTGAGGAAGAATAAGGTTATAGTGCCTAATCATGAAAAATATGGAGATTATTACGAGAATCCACACTTGTCTCATTTGACAAACAAACTTTGCTTCTAAGCAAAATGGTGGAAAAAAATTTTTTCTTGCCAAACCAAAGCATCAATATCGTGTATCCTAGAAAGGAGAACATGATTATATTGCCCAATCATGAAAAGTATGAAGATTATTATGAGAATCCATATTTGCCTTATTTGATGGACAAAATCTGATTCTAAGCAAAATGGTGGCAAGAAAAGCTTTTCTTGCTAAACCAAAGCATCAGTATCTTGTATCCCAATAAGGAAAATGTGATTACAATGCCCAATCATAAAAGTATAAAGATTTTTACAAGAATCCATTATCTTATTTGATGGACAAACTTTTATTCTAAGCAAAATGGTGGAAAGAATAGCTTTTCTCGACAAACCAAAGCATCAATCCTATGCATCCCAATAAGAAGAATATGGTTATGTGCCTCATCATAAAAGTATGGAGAGTATTATAAGTTTGTTTTATTTGATGGATAAACTTTGTTTTGAAGCAAAATAGAGGAAACAAAAGCTTTCACTACAAAACAGAAGCATTAATATCTTATGTCCCAAAGAAGAGAATGTGATTATAGTGCCCATTCCTGAAAAGTATGGATATTATTACGAGAATCAATATTTGTCTTATTTGATAGATAAACTCTGATTCTAAGCAAAATGGCAAAAAGAAGAGCTTTCCCTACCAAACCAAGGCATTAGTATCACATATCTTAATGAAAAGAATGTGACTATAGTGTCCAATCATGAAAAGAGTGGAGTTTATTACAAGAATCCACGTTTGTCTCATTTAACGGATGAACTTTATTTCTAAGTAAAATAGTGGAAAGAAAAACTTTTACCCTTAAACCAAAGCATCAATTTTTTTGTATCCCAGTGAACAGAACATGATTATAGTGCCCAATCATGAAAAGTATATAGATTATTACAAGAATCCACACCTATCCCATTTGACAGACAAACTTTGTTTCTAAGCAAACTGTTGAAAGAAAAGCTTTTCTTGCTAAACTAAAGCATCAATATCGTGTATCCTAGAGAGGAGAACATGATTTTATTGCCCAATCATGAAAATATGGTGATTACTATGAGAATCCACATTTGCCTCATTTGATGGACATACTATGATTCTAAGTAAAATGGTGGAAAGGAAAGCTTTAAGGCATCAATATCTTGTATCCTAATAAGGAAAATGTGATTACAATGCCTAATCACAAAAGTACGAAGATTGTTACGAGAATCTATGTTTACATTATTTGATGGACAAACTTTTATTCTAAGCAAAATGGTGGAAATAATAGTTTTTCTTGACAAACTAAAGCATCAATACTGTGCATCCCAATGAGAAAGATATGGTTATAGTGCCTCATCCTAAAAAGTATAGAGAATATTATGAGTTTGTTTTATTTAATGAATGAACTTTATTTTGAAGCAAAATAGTGGAAAAAAAAGCTTTTACTACGAAACCAAACCATCAATATCTTATGCCCAGTGAGGAGAATGTGATTATAGTGTCTATTCATGAAAAGTATGGGGATTACTATAAGAATCCATGTTTGTCTTATTTAATAGATGAACTATGATTCTAAGCAAAATGGCAGAAAGAAGAGCTTTTCTTGCTAAACCAAAGCATTAGTATTATGTATCCTGATGAAAAGAATGTGATTATAGTGCCAAGCATGAAGAGAGTGGAGATTATTATGAAAATCCATGTTTGTCTTATTTAACGAACAAGCTTTGCTTTTAGGTAAAATGGTGGAAAGAAAAGCTTTTACTGCTAAACCAAAGCATCAATATTTTGTATCCCTATGAGTAAAACATGATTATAGTGCCAATCACGAAAAGTATAAAATTATTACAAGAATCCACACTTGTCCTATTTGACGTACAAACTTTGTTTCTAAGTAAAGTGGTAGAAAGAAAAGCATTTCTTGCCAAACCAAAGCATCAATATCGTGTATCCTAACGCCGAGAATGTGATTATATTGCCAAATTAGGAAAAGTATCAAGATTATTATGGGAATTCACGTTTACCACATTTGATGGACGAACTCTAATTTCAAGCAAAATGGCTGAAAAAAAGTTTTTCTTGCTAAACCAAAGATTAGTATCTTGTATCCCAATAAAGAGAATGTAATTACAGTGCCCAATCACAAAAGGTATGATGATTATTATAAGAATCCATGTCTGTCTTATTTAATAGAAAAACTTTTATTCTAAGTAAAATAGTGGAAAGAATAGCTTCTCTTTCCAAAACAAAGCATCAATACCATGCATCCTAATGAGAAGAATGTGGTTATAGAGCCCCATCTTGAAAAGTATGGAAAATATTATGAGTTTGTCTCATTTTCTAGATGAAAATTGTTCACAAGCAAAATGGTGGAAGAAAAAGCTTTTACCGCCAAACCAAAGCATCAATATCTTGTGTCCCTATGAGTAGCACGTGATTATAGTGCCTAATCATGAAAAATACGAAGATTATTATAAGAATCCCCATTTATGTCAGTTGTTGAATGAACTTTGATTCAAGGAAAATGGTGGAAAAAATGTTTTTCTTGCCAAACTAGTACATCAATATTATGCATCCCAAAGAGGAGAATGTAATTATAGTGCCCAGTCAAGAAAAGAGCGTAGATAATTACAAGAATCCATGTTTGTCTCATTTGATAGGCAAACATTGGCTCCAAAGGAAATGATAAAAAGAAAAGTTTTCTTACCAAACAAACGCATCAGCATTGTGTATCCTAATCAGGAGAACATGATTATAATGCTTAATCACGAAAAGAATGAAGATTATTATGAGAATCCATGTTTATCTCGTTTGACATACAAACTTTGATTTTAAGAAAAATAGTGGAAAGAGAAGCTTTTCTTGCAAAACCAAAGGATTAATATCATGCATCCCAATGAGAAGAACATGGCTATAGTGCCCAGTCATGAAAAGTATAAAGATTATTACAAGAATCCATGTTTATCTCATTTGATAGACAAACTTTGCTTTTAAGGACAATGATGGAAAAAAAACTATTCTTGCCAAACCAAAGCATCAATACCATGCATCCCAAAAAGGAGAATGTTGTTATGGTGCCCAACCGTAAAAGGTATAAAGATTATTATGAGAATCAACATTTGTCTCATTTGACGAACGAACTCTGATTCTACGTAAAAAGGTAGAAAGAAGAGCTATTATTGCCAAACCAAAGCATTGATATCGTGTATCCCAATCAGAAGAATGTGATTATAATGCTCAACCATAAAAAAAATAATGATTATCATGAGAATCTATGTTTGTCTCATTTGATGGATGAACTTTGATTCTAACCAAAATGACGAAAAAAAAGCTTTTCCTACCAAACCAAGGCATCAATATTGCATATCCCAATGAGAAGAATGTGATTATAGTGCCTATCATTAAAAGAATGGAGATTATTACCAAAATCCATATTTATCTTAATTGTCAAACAAACTTTGATTCTAAGGAAAATAGTAGAAAAAAAGCTTTTTTTGCTAAACCAAAGTAGCCAATCATGTTTTCCAATGAGGAGAATGTGACTGTAGTGCCCATTGTTGAAAGAGTGTAGATTATTATAGAATCAATGTTTGTCTCATTTGATAGAAGAACTTTGATTCTAAGTAAATTAGAGGAAAGAAACATTTTTATTGCCAAATCAAAGCATCAATATCATATATCCCAATGAAGAGAACATGCTTATAGTGCCAATTGACAAAAACAATGGAGATTATTACAAGAATTCAAGTTTGTCTCATTTAATGGACGAGCATTAATTCCAAGCAAAATAGTAGAATGAAAAGCTTTTCTAGCCAAACCAAAGCATCAATATCGTGTATCCCAATAAGAAGAAAGTGGTAGTACCCAGTCGTGAAAAGTATGGAGATTATTATGAAAATCCATGTTTATCTTATTTGTCGAACGAATATTGATTATAAGGTAAATGATGGAAAGAAAAGCTTTTCTTGCCAAACCATAACATCAATACCATGTATCCCGTGAGGATAATGTGATTATAATGTCCAATCATGAAAAATATGGAGATTATTATAAGAATCCACATTTGTCTTATTCGACAGATCAAGTCTGATTCTAAGGAAAATGAAGGAAGAAAAAGCTTTTCTTACCAAACTAAAGAATTAATATCGTGTATCCCAATGAAGAGAGTGTGATTATACTACCTAATCATGAAAATAGTGTATATTATTATGAGAATCAAAGTTTGTCTAATTTAATAGATGAACTTTTATTCTAAGGAAAATAGAGGAAAGGAAAGCTTTTCTTGCCAAACCAAAGTATCAATATCTTGTATCCCAATGAAGAGAACATAATTATAGTGCCCAATCACGAAAATAATGAAGATTATTATGAGAGTCCAAGCTTGTCTTATTTGATGAACGAGCATTGATTCCAAGGAAAATAATGGAAAGAAAAGCTTTTCTAGCTAACCAAAGCATCAATATCGTGTATCCCAATAAGGAGAACATGATTATAATACCGAATCGTGAAAAGTTTGGAGATGATTACGATATTCCATGTTTGTATCATCTTATGGACAAAATTGGATTCTAAGGAAATTATAGGAAAGAAAAGCTTTTCTTACCAAACCAAAGCATCAATATCGTGTATCTCAATAAGAAGAATGTGGTTATAGTGCCTAATCATGAAAAGATCGTAGTTTATTATGAGAATCCATGTTTGTCTTATTTGATGGATGAACTTAGATTCTATGGAAATTGCAGGAAAGAAAAATTTTTCTCGCCAAGCCAAAGCATCAATATCGTATATCCTAACAGAGGGAACATAATTATAATGCCCAATCATGAAAACAATAGAGATTATTATGAGAGTCCAAGCTTGTTCCATTTCATGGATGAGCACTAATTCCAAGCTAAATGGTGGAAGAAAAAGCTTTTCTAGCTAAACCAAAGCATCAATATTGTGTATCTTAATGAGAAAAATGTGATTATAATGCCTAATCGTGAAAAGTATGGAGATTATTATGAGAATTGATGTTTATCTCATTTTTCAGATGAACATTGATTCAAAGAAAAGCTTTTGTTGCCAAGCATTAATATCATGTATCCAATGAGAAGAATATGATTATAGTGCCCAATTGTGAAAAGAATAGAGATAACTATATGAATCCATATTTGTCTTTTTTGATGAATGAACTTTGAATCTAAGGAAAATGGAGGAAAGAAATGCTTTTCTTACCAAATTAGAGCATCAATATCCTATATCCCAATGATTAGAACATGGTTATAGTGCCCAATCACAAAAATAATGGAGATTATTATGAAAGTCCAAGTTTGTGTCATTTAACAGACGAGCATTGATTCTAAGAAAATAGTGGAAGGGAAATTTTTTCTAGCCAAACCAAAGCATCAATATCACGTATCGCAAATAGAAGAACATAATTATGGTGCCCAATCCTAAAAACTATAGATATTATTATGAGAATTCATGTTTGTCTTATTTGACGAACAAACTTTGATTACAACCAAAATGGTGGAAAAAAAAGCTTTTCGTGCCAAACTAAGGCATCAATATGCTTTCTATAGAGAAAAATGTAGTCATAGTACCCAATCCTAAAATTTATGGAGATTATTACAAGAATCCACATTTGTCTCATTTGATAGATGAACTTCGTTTCTAAGCAAAAAGGTGGAAAGAAAAACTTTTCTTGCCAAACCAAGCATCAATATCTTGTATCTCAGTAAGGAGCACATGATTATATTGGCCAATCATGAAAAGTATGGAGATTGTTACAAGAATCCATGTTTGTCTCATTTGATGGACGAACTCTGATTCTAAGCAAAATGATGAAAAAAAAAGCTTTTCTTACCAAACCAAAGCATCAGTATTTTTTATCCTAATGAGAAGAACATGATTGCAATGTATAGTCATGAAAAGTATGAGGACTATTACGAGAATCCATGTTTGTCTTATTTGAGTTACAAACTTTGATTCTAAGCAAAATGGTGGAAAGAATAGTTTTCCTTGCTAGACCAAAGCATCAGTATCTTCCATCCCAATGAGAAGAACATGGTTTATAGTGCCCCATTCTGAAAGGTATGAAGATTATTATGAGAATCCACATTTATCTCATTTGACAGATGAACTTTATTTTTAAGGAAAATGGTGGACAAAAAAGCTTTTACCAATAAATCAAAGCATCAATATCGTGCATCCCAAATAAAAGAATGTGATTATAGTGGTCAATCATGAAAAGTATGGAAATTATTATGCGAATCCATATTTATCTCATCTGATAGATGAACTTTGACTCAAAGGAAAATGGTGGAAAGAAAAACTTTTCTTACCAAGCCAAAGCATCAGTATCATGTATCCTAATGAGGAGAACGTGATTATAGTTTCTCAACCATGAAAAGAATAAAGATTATTACAAGAATCCATGTTTATCTTATTTGACAAACAAACATTGATTCTAAGCAAAATGGCAGAAATAAAAGTTTTCTTGCCAAACCAAAGCATCAGTATTATGTATCCCAATGAGGAGAACATGATTATAGTGCTCAATCATTAAAAGAATGAAGATTATTATGAGAATCTACGTTTGTCTTATTTGACAAATAAAGTTTAATTCTAAGCAAAATAGTGGAAAGAAAAGCTTTTCTTGCCAAACTAAACGATCAATATCGTGTATCCCATTAAGTAGAACATGGTTATAGTTCCTAATTTAAAAAGTGTAGAGATTAATACAAGAATCCACATTTGTCTTATTTGACATATGAACTTTGTTTCTAAGCAAAATGTTGGAAATAAAAGTCTTTCTTGCCAAACCAAAGGATCAATATCATGCATCCCAATGAGGAGAATGTGATTATAGTGCCTAATCATAAAAAGAGTGTAGATTATTATGAGAATCCATATTTATCTCATTTGATGTACGAACCTTGATTTTAAGGAAAATGGCAAAAAAAGTTTTTTTTTCTAAACCAAAGCATTAATATTGTGTACCCTAATGAGGAAAGCTTGATCATAATGCTTAAACACAAAAAGTGGAGATTACTATGAGAATCCCAATTTGTCTCATTTGACAGATGAACATTGATTCCTAGGAAAATTGTGGAAAGAAAAGCTTTTCTTACCAAACCAAAGCATCAAAATCTTATATCCCAATTAAGAGAATACGTTTATAGTGCTTAGTAATGAAAAGAATAAAGATTATTATGAGATTCTAGGTTTATCCCATTTGATGGATAAACTTTGATTCTAAGTAAACTGATAGAAAAAAAGCTTTTCTTGCCAAACGAGGGCATCAATATTGTGTATTCTAATAAAAAGAATGTGATTATAGTGCTAATCATGAAAAGACTGGAGATTATTACGAGTGTCCATGTTTTTGTCATTTAACGGATGAACTTTGATTCTAAAGAAAATAGAAGAAAGTAAAGCTTTTCTTGCCAAACCAAAGCATCAATATTATGTATCCTAATAAAAAGAACGAGAATATAGCACCTAATCACGAAAAGAGTGCAGATTATTACGAGAATCCATTTTTGTGTCATTTGACAGATGAACTTTGATTCTAAGCAAAATGGAAAAAAAAAACTTTTTTTGCCAAATCAAGACATCAACACCATGTATCTCAGTAAGAATAATGTGATTATAGAGCCCAATCATACAAAGAATGGAGATTATTATGAAAATCCACATTTATCCCATTTGACTGATGACTTTTGATTCTAAGAAAAATGGTGGAAAGAAAAGCTTTTCCTACCAAACCAAAAGATCAATATCGTGCATCCTAATGAGTAGAACGTGGCTATAATGCCTAGTCCTGAAAAATGTTGAAATTATTACAAGAATCCACGTTTGTCTCGTTTAACATATGAGCTTTGTTTCTAAGCAAAATGATGGAAAGAAAACTTTTCTTGCGAAACAAAAGCATCTGAATGAGGAGAACATTATTTTACGACCTAATCATGAAAAGTGTAGAGATTATTATGAGAATCCGTATTTGTCTCATTTGATAGACAACTCTGATTCTAAGTTAAATGGAAAAAAAGCCTTTCTTTTTATAGCAAAGCATTAATATCATTTATCTTAATGACGAGAACGTGGTTATAGTGCTCAAGCATAAAAAGAATAAAAATTATTATGAGAATCCATGCTTGTCTTATTTAACAGATGAACTATGATTCTAAGCAAAATAGTGGAAAGAAAAGCCTTTCTTGCCAAAATAAAGGATCAATATTATGCATCCCAATAATAGGACATAATTATAGTGCACAATCCTAAAAAGTATGGAGATCATTATGAGAATCCATGTTTATCTCATTAGACGGACAAACTTTGATTATAAACAAAATGGTAGAAAGAAAACTTTCTAATTTAATGGATGAACTTTTATTCTAAGAAAAATGGAGGAAAGAAAACTTTTCTTGCTGAATCGAAGGATCAATATCATGCATCCCAATGAGTAGAACGTGGCTATAGTGCCTAATCCTAAAAGGCATGGAGATCTTTATAAGAATCCATGTTCGACTCATTTGATAGACAAACTTTGTTTCTGAGCAAAATGATGGAAAAAGCTTTTCTTGCTAAACCAATCCCATTGAGGAGAATGTTATTGTAGTGCCCAATCACTAAAAGTTTGGAGATTATTATGAGAATCCACATTTATCTCATTTTATGGATGAACTCTGATTCTAAGCAAATTGGCGAAAGAAAGGCTTTTCTTGCCAAACCAAGCATCAATATCGTTCATCCCAATGAGGAGAGCATGATTATAGTTCTCAATCACGTACAAAATGAAGATTATTATGAGAGTTTATGTTTGTCTTATTTGATAGACAAACTTTGATTCTAAGCAAAATGGCAAAAAGAAAAGTTTTCTTTCTAAACCAAAGCATCAGTATCGTGTATCCTAATGATGAAAACATGATTATAGTGCTCAATCATGAAAAGAATGAAGATTGTTACGAGAAACCATGTTTGCCTTATTTGATGGACAAACTTTGATTCTAACCAAAATAGTGGAAAGAAAAGCTTTTCTTGCCAAACCAAAGTATCAACATTGTGTATCCCAATGATGTGAGCATAATCATAATCCCTAGCCACAAAAAGAATAGAGACCATTATGAGAATCCTAGTTTATCTTATTTGACATATAAACTTTGATTCTTGGGAAAATAGTGGAAAGAAAAGCTTTTCCTGTCAAACCAAAGCATTAAAATCATGTATCCCAATGAAGAAAAAATGTTTATAGTGCTCAATCATGAAAAGGAATGAAGATTATAATGAGATTTCATGTTTGTTTTATTTAACCAAGAAACTTTGATTCTAAGCAAAATGATGGAAAGAAAAGCTTTTCTTGCTAAACCAAGGCATCAATATTGTGTATCCCAATGAAAGAATATGTTTATAGTGCTTAATCATGAAATGAGTGGAGATTATTATGAGAATCCACATTTTTCTCATTTAACAGATGAACTTTGATTCTAAGGAAAATGGAAGAAAAAAGCTTTTCTTGCCAAACCAAAGAATCAATATCGTATAGTGCAATGAAAGAATAGGATTATTGTGCCTAACAATGAAAAGAGTGGAGATTATTACGAGAATCCACATTTGTCTCATTTGACGGATGAACTTTGTTTCTAAGCAAAACAGCAGAAAGAAAAGCTTTTCCTGCTACCAAACCAATGATATTAATGCCATGTATCACAATGAGAAGAATATGATTATAGTGCCTAATCATTAAAAGATTGAAGATTATTACAAGAATCCATGTTTGTCTCATTTCATGGATGAACTTTGATTATAAGAAAAAGAAGGAAAGAAAATCTTTTGTTGCCAAACCAAAGGATCAATATCATGCATCCCAATAAGCAAAATGTGGCTATAGTGCCCAATCCTGAAAAGTATGGAGATTATTACAGAATCCATGTTTGCCTAAATGGACAGACGAACTTTGTTTCCAAGCAAAATGGTGGAAGGAAAATTTTTTCTTACCAAACCAAAGCATCAATATCATGTACCCCAATGATGAGAATATTATTATAGTGCCCACTAATGAAAAGTATAGAGATTATTATAAGAATCCATATTTGTCTCATTTAACAGATGAATTTTGATTCTAAGTAAAATTATGAAAAGAAATTTTTTTCTTGCTAAACCAAAACATCAATATCGTTTATCCCAATAAGGAGAATCTGATTATAGTGCTCAATCATGAAAAGTGTAAAGATTATTACGAGAATCCATGTTTGTCTTATTGGATGTACAAACTTTGATTCTAAGCAAAATGGCAAAAAAAAAGTTTTCTTGCCAAGCAGAAGCATCAATATCATGTATCCTAATGAGAAGAACGTGATTTTAGTGTCTAATCATGAAAAGAGTAGAGATTATCGCAAGAATCCATGTTTATCTCATTTGACAGATGAACTTTGACTATAAGCAAAATGTCAAAAAGAAAAGGTTTTCTTGAACCAAGACATCAATATCATGTATCCCAATGAAAGGAATGTGATTATAGTGCTCAATCATGAAAAAAATGGAGATTATTACGAGAATGCACATTTGTCTCATTTGACGGATAAACTTTAATTCTAAGGAAAATGGAGGAAAGAAATGTTTTTCTTATTAAACCAAAGCACCAATAAGTGTATCCTAATAAGGACAACGTGATTATATTGCTCGGTCACAAAAAGAATGAAGATTATTATGAGAATCCACGCCTTTCCTATTTGAGGGATAAACTTTGATTTTAGCAAAATGGTGGAAAGAAAAGTTTTTCTTGCCAAACAAAAGCATCAATATTGTGTATCCTAATGGGAAGAATATGATTATAATGCCCAATCATAAAATGAATGTAGATTATTATGAAAATCCATATTTGTCCTATTTGACAGAGGGACATTAATTTTAGGGACTATGGTTGAAAGAAAACATTTTCCTTCGAAAATAAAGCATCGGTATCATGTATCCTAATGAGGAGAACAAAATTATAGTACCTAATCATGTACCTAATGCTTTTCTTGCCAAACCAAGGCATCGATATCATGTATCTCAATGAGAAAAATGTGATTACAATGCCAATCGTGAAAAGCACAGTGATTATTCTGAGAATCCATGTTTGTCTTATTTGACTTATGAACTTTGATTCTAAAGAAAATAGAGGAAAAAAAGTAGTTCCTGTTGAACCAAAGCATTAATGTCCTATATCCTAATAAGGAGAATATGATTATAGTGCCCAATCATGAAAACAATAGAGATTACTATGACTATCCAAGTTTATCTTATTTGACGAATGAGCATTGATTCCAAGCAAAATGGTGGAATAAAAGCTTTTCTAGCTGAAGCAAAGCATCAATATTGTGTATCCCAATGAAAAGAATGTGATTATTGTGCCTAATCGTGAAAAGCATGGAGATTAATATGAAAATTCATGTTTGTCTTATTTGACGAACAAACTTTGATTCTAAGGAAAATAAAGGAAAGAAAAGTTTTTCCTGCCAAACCACAGCATCAATATCTTGCACCCCAATAAGGAAAACATGATATAGTGCCCAACCATGAAAATAATAGAGATTATTACAGGAGTTCAAGTTTATCTCATTTGATAGATAAGCATTGATTCCATGCAAAATGGTGGAAAGAAAAGCTTTTCTAGCCAAACCAAAGCATCAATATCATGTGTTCTAGTGAGAAAAAAGTGATTATAGTGCCTAATAGTGAAACATGTGGAAATTATTATGAAAATCCATATTTGTCTTACTTGATGGACAAACTTTGATTCTAAGCAAAATAGTGGAAAGAAAAGCTTTTCATGCAAAATCAAACCATCAATATCGTGCATCCTAAAGAGAAGAACATGATTAGAGTGCCCAATCCTAAAAAGTATGGAGATTATTATGAGAATCAACATTTATCTTAGTTGAAGGACAAACTTTGATTCTATATGAAATGTGAAAAGAAAAGCTTTTCTTGCCAAACTAAAGCATCAATGTCATGTATCCCAAGGAGAAGAGCATGGTTATAGTGCCCAATCTTGAAAAGTATAGAGATTATTATGAGAATCCACATTTATCTCATTTGACAGGCGAACTTTGATTCTAAGGAATATGTTGGGAAGAAAAGCTTTTCCTTTGAAACTAAAGCGTCGGTATCATGTATCCCAATGAGTAGGACATATTTGTTGTGCCCAATCATGAAAAAGGTGTAGGTTACTATGATAATCTAGGTTTATCTCATTTGACAGACGAACTTTGATTCTAAGGAAAATGGAGGAATGAAAAGCTTCCCTTGCCAAACAAAGCCTTAATTATGTGTATCCTAATGAGAACAACATGATTATAATGCTCAATCATGAAAGGAATGAAGATTATTACAAGAATCCATGTTTGTCCCATTTGATAGATGAACTTTGATTCTAGCAAAATGGTGAAAAGCTTTTCTTGCCAACCAAAGCATCAATATTATGTATCCCAATGAGATTAATGTGATATAATTTCTAATTATGAAAAGAGTGGAGATTATTATGAGAATCTATGTTTGCCTCTTTTGACAGAGGGACAATAATTCAAAGGAATATGGTGGAAGGAAAAGATTTTCCTTCAAAACCAAAGCATCAGTATCGTGTATCCTAACAAGGAAAATGTAATTATAGTACCCAATCATGAAAAGAGTGGAGATCTAAGCAAAATGATAGAAAGAAAAGCTTTTCTTACAAAGCTAAGGCATCAATATCATGTATCTCAATAAGTAGAACGTGATTACAGTGCCCAATCATGGAAAGCATAAAGACTATTACGAGAATCTACATTTGTATCATTTGATGGATGAACTTTTACTCTAAGGAAAATAGATCAAAGAAATGCTTTTCATGGCAAGCCAAAGCATCAATATCTTGTATCCTAATGAAAAGAACATGATTATAGTGCCTAATCACAAAAATGATAGAAATTACTATAATAATCCATGTTTGTCCCATTTGATGGATGGATTTTGATTCCAGCAAAATGGTGGAAAGAAAAGCTTTTATTGCCAACCAAACATTAATATTATGCACCCCAATGACAAAAATTTTATTATAGTGCCCAATCATAAAAGAATGGAGATTATTAGGAGAATCCATGTTTACCTCATTTGATAGAGGGACGTTCATGCGAAGGAATATGGTGGAAAGTAAAGCTTTTCATCTAAAACCTAAGCATCGATATCATGTATCCCAACGAGGAGAACATAATTGTAGTACCCAATCATGAACAAAGTGGAGATTCTAAGCAAAATGGTGGAAAGAAAAGCTTTTCTTGCCAAACCAAGTCATTAATATCATGTATCCCAATAAGAAAATGCGATAATAGTGCCAAACGTGAAAAGCATGGCGATTATTATAAGAATCTATGTTTGTCTCATTTGATAGATGAACTTTGATTCTAAAGAAATGGGGGAAAGAAAAATAGTTCTTGTTGAACCAAAGCATCAATATCATGTATCCCAATAAGGAGAACATGATTATGGTGCCCAATCATGAAAACAATAGAGATTACTATAAGCATCCAAGTTTATCTCATTTCACGGATAAGTATTGATTCTAAGCAAATGGTGGAAAGAAAATATTTTCCAGCCAAACCAAAGTATCAATATCGTGTATCCCAATGAGAAGAATGTGATTATTGTGCCCAATCGTGAAGAGCATAGAGATTAATATGAGAGTCCATGTTTGTCTCATTTGACGAACTAACTTTGATTCAAAAGAAAATAGAGGAAAAAAAAGCTTTGCCTGCCAAACCAAAGCATTAATATCGTGCATCCTAATGAGGAAAACATGATTATCATGCCCAATCACAAAAATAATGAAGACTATTATAGGAGTCAAAGTTTGTCTCAATTGACAAATGAGCATTGATTCCATGCAAAATGTTAGAAAGAAAAGCTTTTTCTAGCCAGACCAAAGTGTCAATATCGTGTGTCCCAATGAGAAGAAAGTGAATATAGTGCCCAATAGTGAAAAGTATGGAAATTATTATGAGAATCCATATTTATCTTATTTAATGAACAAACTTTGATTCTAAGCAAAACAATGGAAAGAAAACCATCAATATCATGCATCCTAAAGAGAAGAACATGATTAGAGTGCCCAATCCTAAAAAGTATGGAGATTATTACGAGAATATGCATTTGTCTTATTTAATGAACAAACTTTGATTCTACATGAAATGGTGGAAAGAAAAGCTTTTCTTGCCAAACCAAAGCATTAATATTGTGTATCCTAATGAAAAGAGCATGATTATAGTGCCCAATCTTGAAAGTATGGAGATTATTATAAGAATCCATGTTTATCTCATTTGAGGGATGAATTTTGATTCTCATGAATATGATGGAAAGAAAAGCTTTACCCTTGAAACTAAAGCATCAATATCATGTATCCCTGTGAGCAGGACATATTTGTTTGCACAACTGTGAAAAGAATGTAGATTATTATGAAATCTAGGTTTATCTCATTTGATAGATGAACTTTGATTCTATGGAAAATGGAGGAACGAAAACCTTGCCTTGCCAAACCAAAGCATCAATTATGTATATCCTAATGAGGACAACATGATTATAGTGTTCAATCACAAAAAGAATGAAGATTATTACAAAAATCTAATGACAAGAATGTGATTATAGTGTTCAATCACAAAAAGAATGAAGATTATTACAAAAATCCAATGACAAGAATGTGATTATAGTGCCTAATCATAAAAATAACAGAGATTATTAGGAGAATCCATGTTTGCCCTATTTGATAGAGGGACATTGATTCTAAAGAATATGGTGGAAAGAAAAGCTTTTCCTTGAAAACCAAAGCATCAGTATCGTGTATCCGAACAAGGAGAACATAATTATTGTACCCAATTTTGAACAGAATAAAGATTCTAAGCAAACTGGGGGAAAAAAAGCTTTTCTTGCCACCAAGGTAATAATATCATGTATCCCAATGAGAAGAATGTGATTATAGTGCCAATCATGAAAAACATGGCGATTATTATGAGAATCTGTTTTTGTCTTATTTTACGAATGAACTTTGATTCTAAGAAAAATGAAGGAAAGAAAAGTAGTTCCCATTGAACCAAAGCATCGAAATCATGTATATCAATGAGTAGAACATGATTGTAATGCACAATCATGAAAACAATAGAGATTACTATGAGAGTCCAAGTTTATCTTATTTAACAGATGAGCATTGACTCCATGCAATATGGTGGAAGGAAAGCCTTTTCCAGCCAAACCAAAGCATCAATATCGTGCATCATAATGAGAAAAATGTGATTTGCCTAATCATGGAAAGCATGGAGATTAATAAGAGAATCAACGTTTGTCTCATTTGATGAACGAACATTGATTCTAAGGAAAACAGAGGAAAGATAAACATTTCTTGCCAAACCAAAGCATCAATATCATGTATCCCAATAAGAAAATGTGATTATAGTGCCCAATAATGAAAACAATAGAGATTATTATGGGAGTCCAAGTTTGTCTCATTTGATGGACTAGAATTGATTCCAAGCAAAATGGTGCAAGGAAAAACTTTTCTAGCCTGACAAAAGCATCAACATCATGTGTCCCAATGATAAGAAAATGATTACAGTGCCTAATAGTGAAAAGTATGGAAATAATTAGGGGAATCCACATTTGTCTTGTTTGATGGACAATAAATGAAGTAACCTAACATGAATTATTCAATGCAATGATGAAGAAAATAGGTGGACTATTGGAATTTATCTCGCTATTAGTATCGATTATCTAGGAATAACTGAATCGATAATTTTCGAGATACATCTGGGTTACTTGATTAAACAAGGTTTATTTGAAATATTCATAGAAGTTCGAGAAGGAGAAAAAAATTAATTGTAGTTGAAAGACAAGGTTGTTGTACCCCTTAGAAAGATGAGGTTGGAGTATCCCCATAGATGACAAATAATTTTGACAAAGGAAGTTTTTTTTGGAATCTTGACAATTTTGAAAAGTGGGGTTGGAGTATCCCCTTGGAAGGTTGGGGTTAGAGTATCCCCATAGATGACAAATCATTTTGACAAAAGAAAGATTTTTGAATCTCGATAATTTTGAAAAATAGGATTGGAGTATCCCCTCAGAAGGGCGGGGTTGGAGTATCCCTAAAAGTGACATGTCTGACAATCTTTAGAGAGTCGACTTGGAAAACTTAGGTTGACAAAACTTTATGATTAGGAAATGTGTAAGCATTTAGACAACTTTTGACAAAAGAAATTATTGTGAATGAGGATGGTAAAGATGTAAAATGTGTTTGGGCCTTGGTATGTGCCTATGGGAGGTTGAAGCATGTTATCGAGTCTAACCTGGTTGACATAGAGACATTAGAATTCTGGAGATGAAATTCAGGAAAACAACTTGATTTTGATCAAAACCAAAACAAGGGACAGCATCGCGCTATCTTGCTTCTCGAATTTATTCTAAATTGATTTGAAGGAGGACAAGACACCGTTAGAAAGGTGACTTGATGAGGGTTATCCTAAAAATATTCCCATTACCCCAAAAAGTCACTTTCTAGGGGAATAAATTTTCAAGTTCGGATTGATAGTGTTGCTAGCAGAGCATATGAAGGACAAGGTGTGTCAAAATTTGAAAAATCACCCTGAACTCATTTAGTATCAAAAAATTGTAAACAATATCTTCTAGAAAGGGAATTTCATGAACTTTTTAGGAAAAATGTCTAAAAAATTTGGAAAAATCATTTAGTGGGCCTGACGGCCCAATCAGAATACATGTTCAGATTTTAGAGGTTCCAAACAATTTAGACTTGAAAAATCATCATCCGGAATGATCTGGGGGTGAATAAGACATCATTTTAAGGATAATTCAACATGCTTTGATAGAAAAATATCAAAAAATTCATGAAAAATCATTTAGGATTTTTAAAGTGATTTTTTAATTTGCAACAGTTGTGCTGCTAGCAGGGGATATCTCTTATTTTTTTATGTAGTATGAGTCCAAACTCGAGTCATTAACGTTCGAACATCTATGACTGAAGGGAAAGAGAGGCGTGAGCATCACGAACTCATTTACATAGCCTTGGAGTAGTTTGGGATGATGAAATAGCCTGTTGATCATACCACTCAAGGTTTTGACTCAAGAAAAAGGCATAAACATTTAGGAAATAATTGCAAGACCATTCTCATTTCAAAATCAAAAGATTTGAGCTTGTTTAACTAGGATTCCAAATCTGGAAAACTTAATTTTTCCCAAGATATTTTGCTAGCTTTAAGAAAAATGCTAAGTCCGTGCTAATCCTCATTGGTCAAGGTTAACATGCTTGGCTTGGGGGGTTTCGAAAATCAGTTTTCCATCAAACATGCATTTTGACAACAAACATACAAGGGGATGGCACATAACATGATTAGGGATGCTAATTTTATTAATAGCCTGGACAAAGAAAGTGTTATGCACTTTAACAAGAAAATGTTATGGATGCTGAAAATGATAATGATTCATGCAAGTTTATGTGTAAATGTGTTTGAAATGTGTTAGGCTAATGATTCATACATGTATTAAGGATAACAAGATGTGTAGACATGGCATAAAATGCATGAGTAAGAAATATCAAACTAATGAGGATAAAATGAGGCATTTTGCACATGAAAAGGGTATTAAGGCATCAAATCTTAAACTACCACAACCAAATGCCACAATAATGCATGATAATCTTAAGAAGGTGATGGAAACATAGAGAGCTCATTAAAATGATAAAGGTGCTAAAAAATAAAAAACGTAAGTGATAGAGTAAGAAGTTATATGAACAAAACTTTAACTTTGGCCAAATAGTTGGAGCAACAGAGATGGCTTGAATTTCCCTCTTTTTCTTGTTGCAAATAAGCAAGAACAAGAAAAAGAACAATGAGGTTTTGTTTCTGGTATGGATGAGGGTGATTTTTAGAATGTTTAAAGGTTGAGAGTAAATGTTTTAGGGTTGTTTTTGGCTAGTGGATAAAAAGCTATGGGATTTGGTTTTTTGATGTGTGAATGTGTTTTTGGAAGCTAAAATAAGCTAGAATCTAACCTTTTCTGCTAAGATAGAAGTGGTCCATTTATACCAGCCTTTCGGAGCCAAATTAGAGGTATTTTTGGCCATTTCTCAAGGGAGAAAAGGTGATGTCAGCATGGTGGCTATAGGGTGGCTGTAGGAGGCAACTTGCTCCCAATGTGATGGGCATAGGGTGGCTAGTTTAAATGCTAAAATGATTTTCCAACAAATAGGGTGGCTGATGGTGACATTGGCCAACAACTAGGGAAGAGTAGGGTGATTAAATGACATTGACCCTTTTAATCCAATTTAGTCTTAAAAAAATGTTTTGATTAATTTAAAAGTCTAAATTCATAATTTGACATGCATTTTAATCTTTCCTGAAGCAAAGAAATGAGTTAAAATCGAGTTTTGGATCAATGGTGGATGAGTCAAAAATGCCCGAACCGTGTAAATGGCCTACATGTATCGATACATTGCATAATGTATTGATACATTTGGTCCAAAAACCTTGATGGTGTCGATACAATGAACATTGATCAATACAATGATCATTGTATCGATACTATGAACCATTGTATTGATACTATGAATCATTGTATCGATACATGTTGACATGTATCGATATATTTCTTTACAGAATGCATGTCTTGGTCTTGGCATGGCCTAGTATCAATACATGAGGTCCTGTATCGATACAGAGGCTTATGTATCAAGACATCTACATGTTGTATAGATACAAATGGGGACATTTCAAATTTTTGGCATGTTGGAGCATTGTATCGATACATGAGACCCACGTATCGATACATTCAAGTAAAATCATGAATTTCCTCATATATTTTATCTTTGGATACCTTGAACTACATCATTTGATGCCACATCTTTGTATTTACCTTTGATATGATCCCTAGGCCTTCTTGACATCCTCAAAATATCTCTTGGCAATCATTGCCCCCTCTTATGTCCATGCTCAAGATTGTTAAAAATTAGCCCAGACAAAATAAGGTGTCTACATTCTTACAAGCCAAACCACTAGTATCATATGTCCCAATGAGAAGAACATGCATACCATTCCCAATCATGAAAGGAACATAGATTATTAGGAGAATCCATGTATTTTTTGATAAAAAAAACTTTGATTATAAGGAAATGGTGGAAAAAAAGCTTTTATTGTGAAACAAAAGCATTAGTATTGTGCATCCCAAGGAGGAAAACATGTTGACGGTGGCTAATCTCAATAAGAATGAAAATTATCAGTGTTTGTTTCATTTGATGATGAACTTTGGTTAAAAAATGGTGAAAAAAAGCTTTTCTTGTGAACCCAAAACATCAATACCATGTAACCTAATAAGGAGAACATGCTAATGGTGTCCAATAATGAAAAAAATAGAGATTGTCACTAGAATCCATGTTTACTTCTTTTGATGGATAAACATTGACTGTAAGAAAAATCATTGAAAAAATCTTTTCTTAGGAATCCAAAGCAACAATATCGTATATCCCAAAGAGGAGAACATGCTCACTATGCCAACCACGAAAAAATAGAGATTATTAAGAAAATTAATATTTATCTCATTTGACATATAAGCTTTAATTCTAAGGAAAATGGTGCCAAGAAAAGCTTTTCTTGCAAAACCAAAGCTTTAATATCATATTTCCAAATGAAGAGAACATTTTATGGTCGCAAATCACAAAAAGGATAGAGATTATTATGACTATCCATACTTGTCTCATTTGATAGAGGAACATTGATTCTAAGGGAAATAATGGGAAAAGAAGCTTTTCTTATGAATCCAAGGCATTAATATCTGCATTCAAATAAGGAGAACATATTTATGACTGCAAATCACAAAAAGAATGGAGATTGTGACAAGCATATGTGTTTGTCCCATTTGATAAAGGAACATCAATACTAAGGAAAATGGTGGAAAGAAAAGCTTTTCTTATGAAACCAAAGCATCAGTATCATGTATCCAAATATAAAAACCTTGTTTATGGTAGCCAATCACAAAAAGAATAGAGATTATTATAAGTATCCATGTTTGTTCATGTGATAGATGAACTTCGATTCTAGGGAAAATAATGGAAAGAAAATCTTTTCTTTTGAAACTAAAGCATCAATATTATGTATCCCAATGGGAAGATCATGTTATCATAAAAAGAATGGAAATTATTATGAGTATCCATATTTAGCTCATATAAGAACTTTGACTCCAAGGAAAATGATGGCAAAAGAGCTTTTCTTGCGAATCAAAAATATAAATATTGAGTATCCAAATGAGGAAAGCGTGCTTACCATGCCAAATCATAAAAAGAATAAAAGCTATTATGAAAATCCTTGTTTGTTTAATTTAATGGATGAACATTGATTTTAAGGAATATGGTGTGAAGAAAAGCTTTTCTTGGGAAACCAAAGCATTAATATCAAGTATCCTAATGAAGAGAATGTGTTTATGTTGGTCAGTCACAAAAGGAATGTAGATTATTTCAAGAGTTCATGTTTGTCTCATTTGACGAACAAACTTTGATTTATGCTGGTCAGTCACAAAAGGAATGTAGATTATTTCAAGAGTCCATGTTTGTCTCATTTGACGAACAAACTTTGATTCTAAGGAAAATAGTGAAAAGAAAAGCTTTTCTTGCAAAACCAAAACATTGATATCATGTACCCAAATAAGGAGAACATTTTTATGATGGCCAACCATAAAAAAAGTGGATATTATTATGAGTATCGATGTTTATCTTATTTGATAGGTGAACTTTAATTCTAGGAAAAATGATAGAAAGAAAAGTTTTTCTTGTGAAAACAAAGCATTTTGTTGTGTATCCAATATGTAGAACATGTTTATGGTGGACAATCACAAAAAAGAATAGAAATTGTTATGTGTATTTATGTTTGTCTCATTTGACAAAAGAAAAAACTTTGATTCTGAGGAAAATGGTGAAAAAAAAGCTTTTCTTGCAAACCAGAGCATTAATATTGTGTGTCCCAAAGAAGAGAACATGCTCACCATTCCCCATCATGAAAGGAGCACAAATTATTATGAGAATCTATTTTTTTATGGAAAAACTTTAATTCCAAGGAAAATGGTTGAAGGAAAAGCTTTTACGGTGAAACCAAAGCATTAATATCATGTATCGTAATGAGGAGAATGTGTTTGTGGTGGCTAGTCACTATAAGACAAAAAATTACTATAAGTATTCATGTTTGTCTCATTTGACGGATGAACTTTGGTAATGAAAATGGTAAAAAAAAAGAGCTTTTCTAATGAAACTGAAGCATCAATATCCTATAACTAATTAGGAGAACATGCTTTTAATTCCCAATCATTAAAGGAATAGAGGTTATTACTAGAATCCATGTTTGTCTTTTTTGATAGATAAATTTTGATTCCAAGGAAAATGGTGGAAAGAAAAGCTTTTCTTACAAATTCAAAGCAGCAATATCATGTATCTTAAAGAGGAGTACATGCTTATTGTACCAATCTTGAAGTGAATGAAGATTATTATGAAAATTCATGTTTTTCTCATTTGATAGATGAACTTTGATTGTAAGGAAATGGTGGAAGGAAAGGCTTTTCTTGCAAAACCAAAGCTTTAATATCATATATCCAAATAAGGAGATCATGTTTATGGTTATGAATGGGGATTATTATGAGTATCCAAACTTGTCTTATTTGACAGAGGAACATTAATTCTAAGGGAAATAATGAAAAGAAAAGCCTTTCTTATGAAACCAAAGCATCAATGTTATGCTCATCCTTCAAATAGGACAAAATCGATATTTGAAACAATCTCTATTTTTTTTATGGTTGGCTACCATAAACATATTCTCCTCATTAGGATAGAAGTTATTCACACTTTGGTTTCATAAGAAAAGCTTTTCTTTCCACCATTATCCTCAGTATTAAAGTTTATCTGTCAAATGAGATAAACTTGGATTCTAGTAATAATCTCCATTTTTTTCGTGATTGGGCACAAGAGGCATATTTTCCTTACAAGGATACATGATATTGATGTTTGGATTCCCAAGAAAAGCTTTTTTTTTCACCATTTTTCTTAGACTTAAAGTTTATCTGTCAAATGAGATAAATATGTACACTTACAATAATTTCCATTTTTTTGTGATTGCCCACCATAAACATGTTTTTTTTATTGGGATATTAATATTAATGTTTTGGTTTTACAAGAAAAGCTTTTCTTTGCATTAGTTTCCCTAGAATCAAAGTTTTTTTATCAAATAAGAAAACATGGAAAGAAATGTTTTTCTTACAAAACCGAAGTGTCAATATCATGTATCTAATTAAGGATAACATGTTTATGGTAGACAATCACAAAAGGAATGGAGATTATCCTAAGTATCCATGTTTGTCTCATTTGATGAATAAGCTTTAATTCTAAGGAAAATTATTTGAAGACTTGGATAACCAGAGCATTAATATTGTGTATACTAATGAGGAGAACGTGTTTATAGTGGCTAATCACAAAAAGAATGGAAACTATTAAAAGTATCCTTATTTGTCTTATTGGATAGACTAACTTTGATTTGATGAAAAATAGTGAAAAAAAAAACCTTTTCATGTGAAACTATAGCATCTATATTGGGTCTCTCAATGAGACGAACGTGTTCATAGTGCCCAATTATAAAAAGAATAGAGATTATTACAAGAATCCATGTTTGTCTTTTTTTATGGGTGAACTTTGATTCTATGGAAAATGGTGGAAAGAAAAGCTTTTCTTAGGAAACCAAAGAAAAAAATGTTGTGCATCATGATAAGGAAAACATATTTATGGTCACCAATCCGAAAAAGAATGGAAATTATTATGACTACTAATGTTTGTCTGATTTAAGGGATGAATTTTGAATCTATGGAAAATAGTGGAAAGAGAAGTTTTTCTTGCAAAACAAAGCATCAATATCATGTATCCAAATAAAGAAAATGTGTTTATAGTGGCAAACCGCGAAAAGAATGAAGATTATTACGAGTATCCATGTTTCCTTTGTTTGATGAATGAACTTTGATTATAAGGAAAGTGATGAAAAAAATGTTCCTGCAAAACCAAAGTATCATTATTGTGCATCCCAATGAGAACATATTTATAGTGGCCATTCAAAAAAAATGATGGAAATTATCATAAGCATCCATGTTTGCCTCATTTGATGGATGCATTTTGATTCTAAGGAAAATGGTGAAAAAAATGCTTTTTTTACAAAACCAAAGCATCAATATCATGTATCCTAAGGAGTAAAACTTGCTTTCTGTGCCAATCATGAAAAGAATGGTGATTATAACGATAATCCATTTTTATCACTTTTGATAGATGAACATTGATTCTAAAGAAGATGGTGGAAAGAAAAACTTTTCTTATGAAACTAAAGAATCGTGTATCCCAAAGTGGAGAACGTGTCCTAATCGCAAAAAGTCTCATTTGACAGATGAACTTGGATTCTAAGGCAAATGGTGGAAAGAAGAGCTTTTCTTAAGAAACCAAAGCTTGATATCCCAAATCCTAATAAGGAAAACACATTTATGGTGGTGAATCACATATTAGGAGTATCCCTATTTATTTCATTTGATAGAGGAATATTGATTCTAATTAAAATGGTGGAAAGAAAAGCTTTTCTTATAAAACTAAAGCCTTATTATAATGTATCCTAAAGAGGAGAACGTGTTCATGGTACCCTATGATAAAAAATGTAGATTGTTGTAAGAATCCTTGTTTGCCTTACTTGACAATTAAAGTTTTATTCTAAGGAAAACGATGGAAAGAAAAACATATCTTGTGAAATAAAAGCATTAGTATTATGTATCCTAAAGAGAAGAATAGGTTTATGGTGACCTTTGATTCTAAGAAAAATGGTGGAAATAAAAGCTTTCCTTGGGAAACCAAAGCATCAATGTTATGGATTCCAATAAGGAAAACTAGTTTATCGCGATGAGTCAGAAAAAGAATGGATATTATTTCAAGTATCTATGTTTTTCCACTTGATAGATGAACTTTGATTATAGGGAATATGGTGGAAAGAAAAATTTTTCCTTCATAACTAAAGCATCATTATAGTGTATCCAAATGATGAGAAAATGTTTATGGTGGCCAATCAAAAAAAGAATGGAGATTGTTATAAGTATCAATATTTGTCTTATTTGATATATAAACTTTGATGCTGGAGAAAATGATATAAAGAGAAGTTGTCTTTGTGAAACAAATCCTCAATATTGTATATCCTAATGAGAAGAACGTTTTTATAGTGGCTAATCACAAAAAAATGGAATTTATTACATGTACCATGTTTGTCTCGTGTGACGAACAAACTTTGATTCTAAGGAAAATTGTGAAAGAAATGCTTTCTTGCAAAACCAAAACATCAATATCATGTATCCTACTGTAGAGAACTGCCCATGATGCCCACTCACAATAAGAGTGGAGATTATTATGAGAATTAATATTTGTTTCTTTTGAAAGATGCACTTTGATTCTAAGGAAAATGGTGAAAGAATAGCTTATCTTGCAAATCCAAAGCATCGATATTATGTATCTCATAGAAGAGAATGTGTTTATGGTGCCCAATCACAAAAAGAATGGAGATTATTACGAGTATCCATGCTTGTCTTATTCGACAAATGAAGAGAACATGGTTATGGTGGCAAATCAAAAAAAGAATAGAGATTATTATGAGTATCCATGTTTGTCTTATTTGATAGAGGAACATTAATCCCAGGGAAAATGGTGGAAGAAAAAGCTTTTCTTACAAAGTAAAGTATCAATATTATGTATCCCAATGGTGAAAACATGTTCATAGCACCTAATAATAAAAAGATTAGAGATTACTATTAGAATCCTTTTTTGTCCTATTTGACGGATAAACTTAATTTTTAAGGAAAATGGTGAAAAGAAAAGTATTTCTTCTGAAACCAAAACATTAATATCATGTATCCTGATAAGGAGAATATGTTTATGGTCACCAATCACAAAAAGAAAAGAGACTGCCACGAGTATCAATGTTTGTAGATTACCATTAGAATCCTTGTTTGTCTTATTTGACAGATAAACTTGATCTCTAAGGAAAATGGTGAAAGGAAAAGTATTTCTTATGAAACCAAAACATTAATATCATATATCCCAATGAGAAGAATATGTTTATGGTCATCAACCACAAAAAGAAAAAAAACTATCACAAGTATCAATGTTTGTCTTATTTAATCGATGAACTTTAGTTTTAAGGAAAATGATGGAAAAAAACTTTTCATGGGAAACTGAACCGTCAATATTATGTATCTGAATAAGGAGAAAATGTTTATGGTGGCCAATCATAAAAAGAATGGAGATTATTTCGAGCATCCATGTTTATCTCATTTGACGAAGGAACTTTGATTCTAATGAAAATGGTGGAAAGAAAAGCTTTTCAAGAGAAACCAAAGAATCAATATCATGTACCCATACAAGGAGAACATGTTTATGGTGGCCAATCACAAAATAATGGAGATTATTGTGAGTTTCTATGTTTGTCTCATTTGACGGACAAACATTGGTTCTAAGAATAATGATGAAAAAAAAGATTTTCTAAACAAAAGAATCAATATCATGTATCCAAATAAGGAGAACATGTTTAAGGTGGCCAACCATAGAAAATAGGAGATTATTTTGAGTATTAATGTTTGTATTATTTAATGGACAAACTTTGCTTCTAAGGATTATGGTGAAAGAAAAACTTTTCTTAAGAAACCAAAGCATTAATATCATATATCCCAGTGAAGAGAACATGCTGACTATGCCTAATCACAAAAAAATGGAAATTATTATGAGAATCCATGTTTATCGCTTTTTTATGGTTGAAATTTAATAAGAAAAATGGTGGAAAGAAAAGCTTTTCATGCAAAACCAAACATCAATATCATTTACCCTAAGGAGGAGAACGTGTTTATGCCACCCAATTAGGAAAAGAATGAAGACTGTTATAAGGATCCATGTTTGTCTCATTTTACGTATGAACTTGGATTCTAAGGAAAGTGGTGGAAAGAAAAACTTTCTTGCAAAACTATTGCATCAAAATCATATATCCCAAAGAGGAGAATATATTTATAGAGGCGAATTAAAAAAAGAATAGAAATTTATTAACTATCGATGTTTATTGCATTTGAGGAACATTGATTCTAAGTAAAATGGTGGAAAAAAAGCTTTTCTTATGAAATTAAAGCTTCCATATGACAATCCCTATGAGGAAAACGTGTTTATGATGGTCAATAAAAAAAAAGTGAAATTATCTCAAGTATCCATGTTTGCCTTATTTGACAGATAAACTTTGATTCTAAGGAAAATGGTGAAAGAAAAGCTTTTCTTGTGAAACCAAAACATCAGTATTGTATGTCCCAATGAGGAGAATGTACTCACTATGCCCAATAACAAAAACAATGGAGATTATTGTGAGAATCTCTATTTGTCACTTTTGACAGATTAATTTTGATTTTAAGGAAAATAGTGGAAAGAAAAGTTTTTTGCGAAACCATATCATCGATCTTGCATCTCCCAACAAGAAGAATATGTTTCTAGTGCCCAATCATAAAAAGAATGGATATTATTATGAATATCTATGTTTGTATTATTTGACGGATGAACTTTGGTTCTAAGAAAAATGGTGGAAAGGAAAACTTTTCTTGCAAAACCAAAGCATCAATATCTCACATCCGAATAAAGAGAGCATGTTTATGGTGGCAAATAACAAAAAAAGTGGAGATTATTATGAATATCTGTGTTTATCTCATTTGACAGAGGAACATTGATTCTAAAAAAAATGGAGGAAAGAAAAGCTTTTTTTATGAATCTAAAGCCTCAATGTCATTTATCCAAATGAGAAGAACATGTTCATGGTGCCCAATCATAAAAAGAATGGAGATTGCAAGAATCATTATTTGTCTTATTTGAGGGATGAACTTTGAATCTAAGGAAAAAATTGAAAACAAAGTATTTCTTGCAAACCTACCCTAATAAGGAGAACATGTTTATGGTCACCAATCACAAAAAGAAAGGCATTTTTACGAGTATCCATGTTTGCCTTGTTTGACAGACAAACTTTGATTCTAGGAAAAATGGTAGAAAAATAAGCTTTTCCTTGGAAATTAAAACATCAATATTGCATTTTGGAATGACGAGATTATGTTTATGGTGGCCAATCACAAAAACAATATAGATTATTTTGAGTTTCTATGTTTGCTCATTTGATGTATGAACTTTGATTCTAAGGAAAATAGTGTAAAGAAAAACTTTTTTGTGAAACCAAAGGGAATAAAGATTGTTATGAGTATCCATGTTTGTCTTATTTGATAGATGAACTTTGATTATAGGGAAAATGATAGAAAAAAAAGTTTGTCTTGCGAAACTAGAGCATTAATGTTGTGCATCCTAATGAGAACATGTTTATGGTTGCCAATCATGAAAAGAATGGAAATTATTATGAGTATCCTTATTTATCACTTTTAACGGACAAACTTTGATTCTAAGAAAAATGATGAAATAAAAAGCTTTTCTTGTGAAACTGAAACATCAATTTATGTATTCCAATCAAAAGAATGTGCTTACGGTGCCTAATCGTGAAAAAATGGAGGTTATTACTGGAATCCATGCTTGTCTGTTTTGATTGATGAACTTTGTTTCTATGGAAAATAGTGGAAAGAAAAGCTTTTTCTAGGAAACCAAAACAATAATATCATATATACCAATAAGGAGCATGTGCTCACTGTGCCTAATCATGAATAAAATGGAGATTATTATGAGAATTTATGTTTGTCTTATTTGACGAATAAACCTTGATTCTAAAGAAAATGGTGAAAAGAAAAGCTTTTCTTATGAAACTAAAACATCAATATCACATATCCCAATAAGGAGAGCATGTTTATGGCAGTGAATCATAAAAAGAACAAAGATTATTTTGAGTACCCATATTTTTCTCATCTGACAGAATAACATTGATTCTAAGGAAAAAGGTTGAAATGAAAACATCTTTTTACAAAACTGATGTAGAAATCTGAAGAACAACACCCCCAAAATAACAATTTGATTCAAAAACTAGAAACCCAGAAAAACAATAAGAAACAAAATAGGATTCTTAACTAGACAATTTAAATACAAAACATAAACGAAGAATACCAAGGGAATTGAAAACTTGACCCAATGTTTTACTATCAATTGCAAACCATGAATATCAAAAGTTGAATGCCATAAGAGTAGACCAACTTTGATAAGTTCTTGTGGAGTCCAAAGAAAAGCTCAAAGGAATTTGCCTTACCAAGGAGACTATTTGTATTAATCATCCAAAGAAAAACTAAAAACTAGTTTTACAATTGCAGCTGACTATTTATGCTAAAAGATAAATGCCTAAGACATCATAATAAGTGAAACTTATATAGGCCCTTAGATAGCCAATTAAAATATTAAAACAAAGCCTCAAGCCCAATAACTAGTGTCCCAAAGTATAGGCCCTTGATATAGATACTTAAAATAGTCAAAATAACATGTGATAAGCATGTGCAGCTTATCAAAAAGGTCTAGCCCATAAGTAAACAAAAGATAAGCCCAAATATCAATATTTGACCTAGTCATTAAATAACTTACTCATAAGCCTGAAGTAAGTTAACTAAGCATGGCTGATTGAAAGCTACTTCCTCCCTAAAGTCCATGTCCACGCCATCTCCACCTTTAGTTTCTTGTATGAATAGCTTTTTGGTCAATCCTTGCATAGCTTTTTGTAGTTCTCTAGGCTGAGCTCGTATAAGAGGTCCACTTGGCACTTAAAAGTCTTTTGAAACATCATTTATGCTATCTTGCACTGGTTGGATCACATAATTCCCTTATTCCTAAAAAGAATTCATCGTCAAATCAGCACCTAATCAAAAGGAGAAATATTAAAAACATTAAACATAGAAATCACTTGATACTCACTTCACAAGTCCAACTTGCCAGCATTATTGTTAATTTTTTCCAAGACTTGGAAAGGTCAATCTTCACATGATTGCAACTTTGATTTCCTTTGTGTTGGAAACTCTTTTTCCCTATATGAACCTATAACCAATTTTGTGGTTCAAAAGTGATAAATAAGTGTCTTTTATTAGCTTGGGCAACACTCTTTTCATTCTTTTTCTTAATATGCTATCATTCTTGTTCATTGATCTATTTCACCAACTAGCCTTCCTTTTTTTGTCTAAGCTAGCTATTTTAATCTAATGTAAAGGCATCAAATCTAGTGGAGTTAGGATTAAAACCATAAATAATCTCAAAAGAAGAATAATCGGTGAAAGAATGCAGAAAACGATTATAAGTGAACTCAATAAGAGGAATAGAATTTTCCCAAGTTTTTAAATTCCTTTGAATGACAGATCATAGCAATGTTCCAAAGGTTCAATTTACTACTTCAGTTTGCCCATCAGTTTAGGGATGATAAGTTGTAGAAAATAATAACAAAGTTCCTAATTTTCCCCACAACACTTTTTGAAATTGACTAATGAATTTAATATCCCGATCACTCACAATTGTCCTAGGAATCCTATGCCAATAAATAGTCTCAAAAGAATAAATCAACTATGATTATGTTGTCATTAGTTTTATGGCAAGGAATGAAATGAGCCATCTTAGAAAACCTATCAAAAATCATAAATATTGAATCTATTCCCTTATTGGTTCTAGGAAGCCCTAAAATGAAGTCTATAGACAAATCTATCCATGGTCTACAAGGTATAGGTACTGTGGTGTATAAATCACAAGGTAATGTCCTATACTTAGCTTGTCTATATGAAATACAATGAGAACACACTCTATCAACATCTCTATGTATTTGTGGCCAATAAAAATGTTCTTGCAATATGGCTAATGTCTTACGAACCCCAAAATGTCCCATCAATCTACCACTGTGAGACTTACACATAAGTAATTCTTTTAAAGAACAATAGAGCACACAAAGTTTATTCTCCTTAAACAAATAATTATCATGCCTATAAAATTTGCTAAAAGAAGAATTTTCACATGCCTCATTCACATTTGCAAAATCATGATCTTTTACATGTCATTCTTTGATATACCTAAATCTTAATAACTTCGCACTAAGTGTAAATATTAGGGCATACCTGCATGACAAAGCATTACCCATAATGTTGTCCTTCCTTTGCTTATACTGAATGACATAAAGAAATGTCTCAATAAAATCTACCCACTTCCATGGTGGCAATTCAGTTTACCTTGGCCCTTTAAGTGCTTTAAGGATTCATGATCGGAGTGAATGGCAAATTTTAGGCCAAAGGTAATGCTGCCATGTCTCTAGAGCCCTCACCAATACATATAACTCTTTGTCATATGTTGAGTAGTTCAAAGTGGCTTCGCTAAGCTTTTCACTGAAAAATGATTGGGATGTTTTTCTTACATCAAGATAGCACCAATAGCACCAACACGTATCCCTGTAGCATCATATTTAATCTTAAAAGTTTTATTCAAACTAGGCAATTGTAATAAAAAAGTGAAACACAATTTATCTTTTAACAAATTAAAAGATTTTTCTTGTTCCTCTCTTATTTTGAAGTTCACATGCTTCTTAATCACTTCTGTTAAGGGTACAGCAATGGTCCTAATGTCCTTCACAAAACGTTGATGGCAGTTGGCTAACCCATAGAAGCTTCTTACTTCAGTCATGAATTTAGGTGTCATCCACTCTTCAATTGCTTTTATCTTCTCTAGATAAACTTTTATAAATTTTCACTCATAATAAGTCCAAGGAAAATAACTTTTTCTGTGGAAAAAAAGCACCTTTTCATATTAGCATACAGCTTTTCCTTCCTAAGAACATCTAGGATACATTTCAAATGAATTATGTGTTCATCTAAACCCTTATTGTACACTAGAATGTCTTTAAAATATACAATAACAAACTTGCCAATGAATGCACGTGAAATATGATTCATCAATCTCATAAATGTACTAGGTGAATTAGTAAGACCAAATGTCATGATTAACTACTCATATAACCTATGTTTAGTCTTAAATGTGGACACTTCATTTTGTCTGGGCCAATGTCTGGCAGCCAAGGCATAATCAAAGAGTGATGAAATCAAAAATAGAAAAAGTATTTAGGAGGTTTTAAAAATACATATGGGTTGTATTAAAAAAAATGTAAAAACGAGGCATCAAAAGCCACTTTTCATGGTGTCACCAAGGTTCTACACAAATTAATTTCCTATTATTTGTGACCAAGTTAAGGTAAATTGGGAAGTTGCAAGTTCATACAAGTTATATTAGGGCACAAGTATTGATACGAGGCCTTTACTATGTGAAAAAATTAAATTTTCACATGTAGTATCGATAAAAAAAGGTTTGGTACTGATACCTAAGATATGGTATCAATACCTGGCATGTTTGTATCGATACAGACCTTGACAGTAGCTAAAGTTATAAGTTTTGGCAAAATGTATTGATACAGAAGCACGAGTACTGATACAGATCCATGGAATATCGATACTAGCCTCTAAGTCTCAAGACTGGAAACATTTTTTCCTCTTAGTATCGATAAATAATTAATTGTATTAATACTCATGAGTAAAATATACCTTGTGTATTATACAACATGTTATGTATCGATACACCAAGGTATTTTTGCCTAGTTCGAGGCATTTTTCAACCTTCGAGAACTTGATTTAACATGTTTTTGCACCAAGAAACTATCATATAACATTGTAAACCTCAACTATGGGCTCATTAATGGATTTTAAACAAATTTTAGAGCCCAAAGAACCATTGACAAAGGTCACTTTCACAAGATATATGGTTGTAAGAGGGTGGTAGGCATATCCCTACTAGAAGGCTGCTCGAACCTTTCTGCCTCCTTGCTCAACATTGCAGAACCAATAAAAAAAGAGTCATCTAAGCATGGTAGCTAGAGATATCCCCTGGGGCAGAAGAGAAAAATCAAAAGTACACATGCATTGGCTTTTAAAAAGAGCAATGATTAGCCAAAAAATGAGGGAAGGAGCAAAAAAAAGACTGTTAACAATCTAAAAAAAATATTCATCCATTCCCACAAATTCTACAGCAACTTTAGCTCTAAAAACTCGCCAAAAGCATTATTCCATTATCTTTCTCTCATAACCAACCTCCATTCCCGTAGCTACCCTAAACCACCACTGGAAAACCTTTATGAACCTAACTTTCCACATATTTTGATCCTTAAAAAGCCTCACCATCAACCATACCACCAAAAAGCTACTTCCTTTTATCTTTTTTCTTGCTAAATAATAGCTAGGAGAAGGATGAAATTAAGCCTACAGCCACTACTTTGAGAAAAAGAAAAGTTCAAGTTTTTTGGTATATCCCTTCTACCTTGATCTTTGTAGTTTCTGTTTTGTCATTAACATCATCTTAGTAAACCCTTTTTATGCTTTTTTTGGCCATCTTAGGATCTTATACATTTTTTGTGGCTTTGGTTGTGATAGTTTAGGGTTTTAATGTTTTTCTTGGTGACTTCATGCTATTTGGTTAGCTAAGCATGCTCCTTTGCATTTTCATCACCATAACAGCCTCTGCCCATGTAATTCTTGCCATGTTCCTTCCATATTCATGTCTTTATCTCATGTTTAAAATATGCATCTTAACATGACATAAGTATGCTCATGCATTTCCTAGAAGTTTGATAGGCTGCATGAAATAAAAATGCCTTTTTAGCAAACTCTTTTTAAACATTTTCATCCTAAGTATGTTCATGCATCTATCTATCTTCTCCATGCATATTTTGTCATCTTTTCTATGAAAAATGTCATCTTTGCTCATACATATATGTCCTTCATATTTTGCATCATTTTATGGTACTTTGCTTGTGTTGAGATGCATGCTTGAGTACTAGAAAACTCGATTTCAAAAATATCCCCAAGTTAAGCACATGCTATCTCCCATAAATGGAAAATAACATGGGCTTAATATTTTTATGAAGTTGGTTTTTCCAACCTTAGGGACAAAAAAAGTATTCAATTCTGGATTCATGGAAGAATGAGTATAAAAGTACTAGTTTTTCAAAAATGAAATGAAGTCTTTTAGTTGAAAACTATGAACCCTTGGTCCTAAGCCAACCACCTTCATAGTGGCATGGTCAACGGGTTCTATCATCCCAAACTACTCCAGGATAAGCCCTTAAATGGCCAATTAAAATGCTAAAACAAAGCCTTAAACCCAATAACTATTGCCTAATCATGGGCCCTTAATACAGATACTTAAAATAATTAGAATAACATGTGATAGGCATATGCCACTTATAAAAAAGGTCTGGCCCATAAGTAAAAAAAAGATATGCCTAAATATCAACATTTGGTCAAGTCACTAAATAACTTGCTCATAAGCTTGAAGCAAGTTAGCTAAACGTGGCTGATTGAAGCCCACTTCCTCCCTAAAGTCCACGTCCATGCCATCTCCATTTTTAGCTTCTTGTATGAATAGCCTCTTGATCAATCCTTGCACAGTTATTTATAGTTGTTTAGCCTGAGCTTGTGTAAAAGGTCTACTCTGCACTTGGAACTCCTTTAGAACATCATCTATGTATTCCTACACTGGCTAGATCATATAAAAAACCAAAGCATTAATATCAGATATCCTAATAAGGAGAACATGTTAATGGTGGTGAATCAGAAAAAAGAATATAGATGATTACGAGTATCCATGTTTGTCTTATTTGATAGAGGACTATTGATTCTAAGGAAAATGGTAAAAATAAAAGCTTTTCTCACGAAATCGGAGCATGAATATCATGCATCAAAATGACGAGAACATGTTCATGGTGTCTAATTACAAAAAGAATGGGGATTATTATGAGAATCCTTATTTGTCTTATTTAACAGATGAACTTTGATTCAAAGAAAAATGATAGAAAGAAAAGCTTTTCCTAGGAAACCAAAGCATTAATATCATGTATCCCAATGAGAAGAATGTGTTTACAATGACCAATCACAAAAAGAATGAAGATATTTTGTAGTATCCATATTTTTCTCATTTGTCAGATGAACTTTGATTCTAGGAAAATGGTGGAAAGAAAAGGTTTTCTTGTGAAACAAATGCATAAATATTGTGCATGCCAAAGAGCAAAACGTGCTCATAGTGCTCAATTATGTGAGGAATGGACATTATTACTAGAATCCTTGTTTGGTTCTTTTGATGGATGAACTTTGATTTTATAGAAAATGGAGGAAAGAAAAGTTTTTCTTGTGAAATCCAATCATCAATATCGTGTATCCAAATAAGAAGAACATGTTTAAAGTGGCCAATCACAAAAAGGATAGACAATATTATGAGTATTTGCATTTGTTTAATTCAATGAATGAATTTTATTTCTAGAGAAAATTAATGGAAAAAAACTTTTCTCGCAAAACGAAGGCACCAATATCATGTATCCCAATAAGGAAGATGTGTTTATGGTGGCCAAACATAATAAGATTATAAATTATTACGAGTACCAATTTTGTCTTATTTGATGGACAAACTTTGATTCTAAGGAAAATAGTGAAAGAAAAGTTTTTCTTGCGCAACCAAAGCATAAATATCGTGTATCCCAATAAAGAGAACATGCTCAAGATGCTTAATCTGAAAAGAATGGAGATTATTACAGGAATCTAAGTTTATCTATTTTGAGGGATGAACTTTGATTCTAAGAAAAATGGTAGAAATAGAAGCTTTTTTAGGAAACCAAAGGAAAAATATCATAGGTTTCTTTATATAAATAATCATAATCTTTTTATTTCCTATTATAAGCGGTTTTGAGTTTAATTCCTAAAATATTCATGTTGAAACCTCACCAATATAGTAGGCAAGATTAGTCGACATTGGGAACTCGCCATATCAGATGCAGAGTTCCTAACTAATTCAATATATCCATTGAGAACTTGCCCTCTTGAGGACTGAGTTCGTAGTGTACATTACCCCTTTTAATTATTTGGGGGCAATAGCAGGATCACAGCCCAACCAATTTTTTTGGCAGGGTCTGTGACCTTGATAGAAAGTAAGGTAAGAGGTCATGAACTTCATATTTGCAAGGTCCGTGACCCCTAAAATTATTAAAAGGAAAGGGGAGAAGGAAGAGCTTTAAACTCTTTATAAATAAAGTATTCAAAGCTCTTTCCTTTATATTGAAAAAGAAAAAAACTAAAGAAAATTTTGAAGTATAAATATTCGTATTTAGTAGAATTTTCATATATTTTTTAAATGTATGTTTTATTTTTATTTGTAGAATTTTTGTAGTAATATTAAAATATGCTTCACTTTGTAATTTATTGTTATGATTAAATTTAACTTTATTGCAACTAAGGTTTTTTTTTTTTTGTAGAAGTTGAAATTTGTTATTTCTGATTAAGGTATCATTTAAGCTTTTTAATTACATAATTTGAAATTTAAATTTGTAATTTATTATTGTGATTAAATTTAGTTTCATTGTAATTAAGTTTCTTTGTAATAGTTAAAATTTGTTTGAAAGATTAAGGTATGATTTTCATCTTCTTCAAAGAAAAAAATTATCAGATAACTGTATCATGCCATGGGAATTTTACTACTCCATATACATAGATATTTGCATGTTCCGAAAAGTGAATATTATTATTATTACTAAATGATCACTTTTTGTTTTATTAACAAAATCATTGAACATTGAATAAATAAAAAAACAAAATCATTCTTTAGAAATAAATAAAAGATTAGCAGAGCAATGAGTGTAAACTAAAGATAGAGAAAGCAAAAGAAATGGAAATGATAAGCTAAAAAAGCTATCCATAATACAAAAGGAGAAAAATAAAATATAATCACATAATAAAAAAGAAAAAATATATAGTATTTAACTGTGAAATTTATTACAATGTACTTTACATTTATTATCATGATGAAATTTATTTATGTTGTAATTAAAGTTTCTTGTCATAAAAGTTGATTTAGTTTCATTAATTAAGTTATTTTAATTTAGTTTCAATTAATATAATGGCTTCATCATCATCATCATCATTGTTGAGATTACTAGAAATCCATATATCATCAAGGTTATTATCCGACTACTAAAATTTTATTAATCAAATTTTTAAATATTATGAATTAAAATATTATATCTAATAAATTAATGATTGTTTGAACCGAATTATGATCGCGAGTTATGGCTGTGTAAATTTGGTTTACAAAAACCAAATGCGTATATAATAGATTATCTATAGTCACCTGGATTTTGCCATGCAGCTTTAATTAGAACCCCACAATATGAGCCTGGACTAGTAAAAGCCTTGATTGAACAATAAAGACCGAGACACCCACATTTCATCTTTCACACGGTGAATGCATGATCACCCTAGAAGATGTTGCACTTCAATTAGGACTACTAGTTGATGGCCAGGCAGTAATAGAGGGGAGCCTCTTGAAATAGGGTAAGGTGTGCCTTGAATTATTGGGTGAGATCCCTCTAGCTAACTGTTGAGATAGCTCAAGACTTGAAAAAATTTTCTTGGGAAGAACTTTAGCTACATTCCCAAAAAATCCAACTATACAAGATATAGAAGGTGCTGCTATAGCCTTTTTTTTATGCTTAATTAAAGGAATATTAATGCCCGATAAATCTAACAATCGGGTTCATTTAATATATCTTCCAATTTGTGAGATTTCAGGGAGGCTAAAAGTTATAGTTAGGGTTCAACTTATTTAAGGTTTTTATGTAGAGGACTTTGTTAGGCCGTAACTAAATGCATTTATGACATAGGTGGTTGCTTATGGCTGCTACAGTAATAGGTTAGCATCGGATGCCATATCTTTCACCAAAAGTTACTGCACAACCTATATACCGTCTTGCATTAAGGTAATAAATTTAAGGACTTCATTTATATTACATTAGTGTAGAGGTTATACTTACATATAAATTATAAAAAAATTATATATATTTCAACAGATGGTGTAGTCAAAAAGATTATAAATTTACTCCAACTAAGCTTAAAAGTATCAGACAAAGACTTTATTGCATCACCTCTAATAGGTTAAATATTTTAATGTATTTAGATTTAAGTACAAGCATATTTAGCCCAACATATTCCATATTGTTTAGTAATAATTTTTATGTATTTTTGTAGCTTTTATGGATACCATATTATTCTAATGAGATAATAGCATGCCTTCCAATGAAAGACCACAGAAGTAGCCACATCTGGCATGCAAATATGGCATTGATATGTTTTCAAGTTATGGAGTGGCACTAGGAAGATAGGTCCTACACCAATTTGGGATATAACAACCCATCCCCTAGACACTAATAAACCTTGACAAAGTTCACAAATTGAGATGTGTTGTAATCATGCAGAGAATTGGGTTGAAAGGCATAGAAAATGGATCTAGTTTTGGGAAAACTATTTTATACTAATTGCATCTAGTTCTAAAATTATGCATGTTAGCCATATTAGCTTTGAACTAATCTCAGTTTTGATATAACTAAAACTTAAGCTTAATTAGCTTGTGTTTAAATATTTTCAAG
>JBBYHM010017551.1:0-10869 GCA_038381775.1 Adansonia rubrostipa
TTTAATTTAATTTTAATTTAACTCATTATACCAGATTTTAAATCTCAAGAAAATTAAAATAGGAAGAGTCCTACTCCAAGTAGGATAGTGGTAGTGCAAAATTTGTAGAAATCGTAGTCCAACTAGGACTATATCCTATGCATGGCTATCTTAGCCATCATATTCCAATTTAAACACTCAAAAGCACACATAGTGCACCTATTTTTAGCCTAGAATTAAAACAATTTCAACTTTAATTTTAACCTGCTTTTTTCCAACAAATATTATGAACTTTTCATGACAATTTCAAGGTGTAAAAGCAAGGAAAAATCGCAAGAATGGTTACCTAAAAATCAGCCACATCAAAACACCAAAACAAAGCCAACCTAACATTGGTCAACACCAAATTGTCAACCGATAACTCTAATATCAATTTAATTAGTAAAATCATTCTTTAACTAATTAAAATTGAATAATAAACATCAATTAAAAAAAGACTTAACTCTTATGATTATCCGCATAAGTGACCCAAAAAGCCTTCAAGAAATATAAGACTTTATTCTTAAAATTTGTGCTAACAACCTATATTTTAATAAATCTTCTTCTCTTTTCACTAGAAGACCTTGCTTCAAAAATTAAATTTGAGAAGAAAATAATTTTTCTTTGAGAACTTTCAAGTTTATACAATCTTTGCTCAAGGAAGTTGAGGAAATTGCAAATCATTCTAGGGGTTTCTTAGCTGAATTAAGTCTCATTACCTCTATATAAGAGGGCTAACATGGATTAAATATATCTAGGATTTAAAATTTTAGTTTTTAAAAACTTACAATTTTGCCCTTGGACTATACGAACTAATTCAAATTAGGCCCCAGTAACAATTACTTGTATTAGACATATTAGCCTAGTCTTAATTTAATTTTACTAATCACCCTTAAATGTGACCCATTAGCTCCCCATCATTTTGTCAATAAATATACAATAGCCGAACAAAGAATATTTTATATTTATAGACCAAGATCGACATCTAACAATGTATCATAGCCCCCAACCATGTAGGGAGTGTCAATACAGTTTTGACAAGCCCTTTAATGTTTAGTATCTTAATGTAATTAATATCCTTTCATCATGTACACTGGAATTAGCAAGAGCATTCGTTCAATGTCTACAGTTAGCCAATTTTATAATAGTATGCAACCCCTATATGTTAACTCTATAAACAATATTACCTTGGCCCAGGACTTTAAGTTAACACGGGCTAGGTACAAGTGAGATATATCCCCTTATATCATTTAGGGTGATAAATCCTCTTTGAACCATTCATTCACCTACCATATGATTAATGTTATACCCAAAACCACCTTATCATTACCTTTATCTATTGTGGACCCATTTGTGATGGAATCAAAGCATAACACTCCTCATATGAGATAACCTAGCATCATAAGTCTAAGAATCACTTACACTACTAACACATGAGAGTATTTTGATAGGCACTTGAGTGAAATACTCAATGAAACTCTCATAGGGAGTCATGTTTAGTGAAGTGTTACCATAATAAGCACCCATATGATGTCCCCAAGTATCTCTATACTCCAACTTATGAGATCAGTTACATGCATCATATGCATGGAGGCTTACATATATCCATTTTTGTGCATTGTTAATGCCCTAACTTGACAACATGATGACCAAAACCATTTTTAGAAACACAGTTGTTATGCATAGGGATCTCATAATTGTAACTCTTTGCAATTCCCTTACAAGGCCAATGTGTTTCATGGGCTTCATCTACCAAAGATATTTATAACAATTATACAATTAAACCTTATGGATAAAGAAATACCTTTATAACGTTAATTAGATATAATGTTTAATTACATGAAATCATTAAATGCTAATGCCTTACATGCCATAATGATTAGCTTGCAGGGTTTACACTAGAACCCCAAGGAATTGTTCCTGAGCAAGATGTCAGAAAGTAGCCTAATCAAGCCTCATATGATAAGGTATATTTCGGGACTTGAGCACTTTAGATGGATAATGATCTATGAATTGCCCATATACTTTTTTCTGAAGAAAGATGATGGAGATGATAAGATGATACACCAACATAGTGGAGAGCTAGATTAATAGAGTAAAGATTCTAAGGAATATTTTAATATAATCAAAATTAGGAAACTCACAATAGTTTCAATGATAGATAAACACCGAGATTAATTCACTTCTTTTGTTATATGATACCTAAAAGTTGATGTGCAAATATGTATGACTTATTAGAAGGCCAAAATAAAAAGAGTAGTAAAGATGGAGCTTAGACAATAACAACCTCATTGATGTTGATGAAAGCTTGTTTTCTTGATTAATGTTTTTGAACCATAATCTTGATTTATTCGTAAACATAAGATGTTTATTTTAGTTTTTACATTGAGAATAATTGTTAGCATTTAATGCTGAGCTTAGATTTAGTCCTCTTGAATGAATCAATCATAGAATTTGTTCTATGTTATGGTCATATTATTCGTAAACATAAAACTTGTAATTGTATTGAGAAAGCTAAACAACCTATAATTTAAAGGACTCAAAAATAATTTTCAAATCCAATTCCTTTTAAATCTACGAATGTAGGATTTAGTGTGAGGCATTTGTAATTCTTTAAAAGTTAAAGCTCATAATTTGACTTAGTGATAAATAGTCATGATGATAAAAATGTAATTATTTGGAAAGTGTTCCAAACTAGAGAATATTGCATGTTTATACCCTAAACAAACTAGAGAAGATTGCGTGTTTATAGCCATGAAGATTGCATGTTTATAAACAAACTCTTTTATTTAGGCTTAAAAAAAGAGTTACATTTGGATCATTAGCTTAGAAGTTAATAAAAGATTCTTAATAGTTATTAAAGTAACAATTGAGCCATATGATTGGAATCTAGGTCTCATTGTACTTTGAATAGTTAATGACTTTGGTAATGAGATATCATGGTTGTATCAAAACATATTCTTATAATAGTACTAAAACTTTGTCCAGGTTGAGACACAATTGCTACTTGAAAAAGTTTGGCATTGGATGCGTTAGCGATTGGCTCAGTGCAAGTAGCAGATATTAGTATATGCCCTAGAGCTAATCAATTAGATAAGGCATATAATAGTTAATAATACAAACCAATCACTTTAGTTAGTGATTTAAGGTTTTTTCCTTCACGTTAGTGGCATGATTGACAATCATACAAACACTAATTGGATAAAGCCTATAAAACACAATGGCCTTGCAAAGTTAGTAATAAGTTACAGCGATGAGAATCTTTAATGCATGAAGTTGTGTTTCTAAAAATGTTCCTACTTATCATATTGTCAAGACAAGGCATTGATAATGCATAATGATTAGCACATGCTAAGCTTTCATGGATTTGATGCATGCAAATCTTTGATCTCATAGAAGTTGAAGTATGAGATAGTTTAGGATAATATATGGGTACTTGTTTTATGGGAAGTTCACTAAACATGGCCCATATGAGAACTCCATTTACTATAAGTCACTTAAGTGTCTATGGAATATGTTCTCATGTGGTAGCTGTGTATATTAGTCCTTAGACTTATAATACCTGGTCATGCTTTATAGGGAATGTCATTTGTTAATTCCATCATGAACGGTCCATAATAAATGGATGCTTATGATAGGGTGGTTTTGTGTAAGAAATGAATCATATGAATATGGATGAATGACCTAGAGGATTCGCCATTCCAAGTGACATTAGACATATATCATTTGTTCTTGGCTATAGTTAACTTAATAAAGTCATTGGTCAACACATGACAAATTTAGGAGAAATTATTTCTCTAAATTCATTAGGTTAATCGAAAGCTGTAGGAACTAATATGGATTAATGCATAGGTAGACACTGCACCATGCTTATTATCTTTCTAAGATATCTGGTGAAAAGACCAAAGTACATTGAAAGGCAGGAACTAATACTGATTCTTCTTGTGTACCAGGTGGCTATGATGGCTTACTAGTGGCTAATCTTGGTCTATAAATATAAATAAACTTAATTGGATAATTATGTTTATTGCCGTTATGATGGAAGCCTAATGGGTCACACATAATAAAATGATCTACTAGATTAAAATCGAGATTTAATTGAGTATGACAGTTAAATAAAAGTTATAATGAGGAGGACTTAACTGAATGAGTTCAATTAAGAATAATTTAAAACATAAATTAAATTTATTAAGTCTAGTTAAAATGTCGTAATATGGCAATAATAATAAGAATGTCCTGTCAAGATAATGTCTATTTGTAGACATGGTTTTAGGGATAATATTAAATAAAGCCAAAGAATTATATTTGGAAAATTAAATAATTATTTGATAATTATTTAATTAATTATTTTTTGTTATTTGCCAAAAGTAAAAATTGCTTTACTTGGGTTAGAAAATTTAATTATGATTATATTATCTAACATGTAAACTTAAGGATTCGGCAAAAAGCCTTAGTTATCAAGTTTGAGAGTTTAGTTGTGAACTACTTCAAATTGGGCTTGCTAATGAGCTAGGCACATGGAATGGCTATCTCTGGTGTGTTATTAGGCTAAAATATTACTAAATTATTACTAAGGCCCAATCTTGGAAAAGTTTAATAAATATTTTTAATTAGACTCTAAGAAACACTCCAAAGTGGGGCCATTTTTTAGGTATTTTATTAATGGGCTCAGTTGACCTATTAATCAAGCTGAACCTAGCCCAAAGTATATTTAGATACATTATTAAGGCTCTTTGGCTAATAAAGAACAGGAAAACACTGGGCGTAATCCTCTTATCTTTTTTAAGGAGATATGGCACAAACTTCGTCTTCTCTAAGCTTTTTTTAAGCTTTCATGCTTCTTTTTAGTGTTCTTAAATCGTTCTTGACACAATAAAGATAGAAAATAGTTTTCTAGCATTGAGAGATTAATTTTTCTTAAAAGTTGTAAAATTCACCAAATCCCAAAATCTTTACTTCCTTAAGCCTCTTTTGTGTCGATTTGTATTCTAGGTATTTTCAAAGTGTTTTTGATTACTATGAAGGTAGAAAATCGATTTCTTATCTTAGTGGAATTAACTAGAGTCAAGAATTGTGATTTTAGATTTGTTTATTAGCATTTATGGAAAATAGCTACTTTTTTATGGAGCTATTTCTCCTTATCTTTGGCATAATTAATAAGGGAATCATTTTCAAAACACATCAGATCTGTAGCTATTGGTAAGATATCTTTTGGTTAAGGGAAGCCTTTTGACTAGAACTGGAGGATCACTAAATCTTTTTAATGCTTCAATATACATCATTAGAGGCAGAACACTTGGATTATTTTTATACTTAAGATGAGACTGTAGTAATCAAGACATGGTGCATTCATGTAAGGATTAATATACTTATAGTTTATGAGTTTCTAAGCAGGTATGATTTCAACAAAGTTATGTTTCTAATTTTTTTTTGTCTATATGAATATGAATGAACTATGTGACTATGATGGTTTGCAATTAAGTTTCCATTACCTCTCATATTTTTTATTTCTAAATTAAATTCTTATAAGATAAGTATCCACCTAATTAGTCTTGCTTTTACATCTTTCTTTATGAGCGAGTACCTAAGAGTTGCATGAAATAAATAATTATTTTAGTTCCAATCAAATAAAAATAAAATTTCCCCAAAGCAAAATAATAACTAAAAGCTCTTTTTAAGTTATGGAATATTTGAGCTGTGCATCATTTAGAGTGTGAGAGGCATAATAAATGGCGTATGGTGCTTTACTAATTCGTTGCCCTAAAACAACTTCTACAGTGTAGCCACTTGCATCTTACAAGATCTTAAAGGGAAAATTCCAATCTGATGGTTGGATCACTAGTGCTAAAGTCGATAGTTCTTCCAATGTCTCGAATGCCTCTTTATATTTATCATCAAAGTGGAAGGGCACATCTTTTTGTAATAACTTGCATAGAGGCAATGCTATCTTTCAAAAATCCTTGAAAAATATGTGATAGAAACCTGCATGACCAAGAAAAGAGCAAACCTTTCGCATACTTATGGGAGGTAGCAAAAAAGCGATAAGGTTTATCTTAGATTTATCAACTTCTATTTTGTTTAAATCTATACTTTTAAATAAAAAAGGTATAATAAGGAGGACTTAATTGAATAAGTTTAATTAAGAGTAATTTAAGATATAAAGTAGATTTGTAAAATCTAATTAGAGACATCTTAATAGGTAATAAAGATAAGAATGTCTTATCAAGATTATGTCTATTTGTAAACATATTTTAGGGGTATTATTAAATAAAGCCAAATAATTGTATTTGAAAAATTAAATAATTATTTAATACTATTTACATGAAGTAAAATTGTTTTACTTGGGTTAGAAAATTTAATTATAAATTAAAATATCTAACATGTAAATTTAAAGGTTAGGCCAAAAGTCCTAATAATCAAGTTAAGATAATTTAGCTGTGAACTACTCTAAGTTAGGCTTGTTTATAGGCTAGGCACATGGAATAACTATATTTGGTGTGCTATTCAACTAAAATATTAATAAGTTGCTATTAGGGCCTAATCTTGGATAAGCTAATTAAAATAGTTTTAATTGGGCTTCAAGAAACACTTCAAAATAGGGCCACCTTCTGGACATGTTAGTAGTGAGCTAAGTTGACCCATTAGTCAAGCCTAGCATTGCATAAGGTGTATTTAAATACATTACTAAAGCTTTTTAACTAAGAAAAAGCATAAAAAAGCCTTAGGTGCTAATCCTTAGACTTATTTAAAGGGGTTTGGCATAATTTTAGTCTTTTTTAAGCTCTCTTTACATTTTCATGGTTTTTGTAAGTGTTCCTAAATTGTTCTTGACATAATGAAAATAGAAAAATAGTTTTCTAGCATTAAGAGATTAGTTTCTCATAAAAGTTGCAAAATTGGTTACATCCCAAAATCTTTGCTTTCTTAAGCTTCTTTTATGTTGATTGGTATTCTAGGTGATTTCAAAGTGTTTTTGATCACTATGTAGGTACAAAATCAGTTTTCTATCATAATGGAGCTAACCAAAATCAAGAATTATGATTCTTGAATCTTTTGTCGGTATTTGTGGAAAAAAATTTACTTTCTTACGAAGGTGTTTTTCCTTTTTTTGGTGCAATAGGTAAAAGAATCATTCCCAGATGACATTAGATCTGTACCTATTGGCAAGATACCCTTTGGTTGAGGCTTAAGAAGGTTTTTGGCTAGAATTGAAGAATCATTGAACCTTATGAAAGTTCCAAGAGACATCTATGTGTATTACCATTAGAGGTAGAACACTTTGATAGTTTTTGGCCTCAAGAAGAGATCATAATAATTAACCCATGGTGCATTTGTGTAAGGATCAACACAGTTAATGTTATAAGTCTCTAAGTAGGTATGATTTCTATCAGATCCATGTTTTTAACTTATAGTCGAAACACATGTACATTTTTTCCTAAGATCATGATGAAATCCAGATGTTTCTTTGTTTAATTCCACTGCATATGTTTAATTTTGATTAAATTTTTATCTTATATCGATATGCATGAGCCTAGGATTTTGCTTCCAATGGTTCAAAGCCTAAGGTTTCTAGATTTGCATGTCGTTTGGCATGCTGGCTTTTAGTGATAGTCAATCTTATTAATTTACGTGTTAATTTGATAATTTTTTTATATTGGTAAAATTCTTGAAAAATTATTTTTCATTAATTTTTTTCAATTTGGACAACATGTAATTTTTTAATTTATTATTAATGTTGATCCATGTTTATTATTAATGCTAATTAGTTTAAAATATGTTTTTCTTAATTAAATTGATATTAGAGTCATCTATCATTGTTTTGGTGTTTATTGTTGCTAGGATGGCTCCATTTAGATGTTTTAATGGTGTTGAAATTTTCAACAGCTGGTAAAGCGACTTTTTCATATTTTTCCACCTTGAAAGTGTCATGAAAAGGTCATAATACTTGTTGGAAAAATTAGGTTAAAAGTGACAATGTTCTAATTCTGGGCCATATTGGGTGCACTATGTCCATGTGATGGATGTGGCATGTTGTCTTTCTATGTCTGACCTTGGTGTTGCAGATCAATAGCAGCAAGAAGCTTTATACTTTTTCTATATAGAGGTTTACTGGGAGGAAGACAATAGTTATTTAGTTGAATTAGGATTGCTAAGATAGCCATGCATGGAGCGGACTCTTAGTTAGACTAAGACTCCTAAGGAAGTTATGTTCCATCAAAACTCTTACTTATTATCCAACACTTAATTATTGAATTATATTAATTTTCTTAAATTGTTTAAGATATGAATTGGATAATATAGTAAGCATGGAATTAACATTCATTTAAATTGTTTAATTGAACAATATATTTAATTTAAATGATTAATCCTAATTCGATTAGGATTTGTTATAATGTGATTAGAGTAAATGTTAATCATGTAAGAAAATTGTTTTCTCAATTAAAATAAATATGAACAATTATTAAGACTTTAAAAAATTGGAAACTACTTTCCTAAATAGTTTTAGGAAATATCACAGTTAAATGCTTTGTCTAAAAACGTTATCTAAAAGTTAGATAATGTCTAAATTAATACAAACAACCTAAAAGTTAGGTAATATCCAATTCAATGTCTTAGAGTTATTTTTTTTGGAAAACAAGCTTTCTAAAATGGAGGGTTTGCCTAAACTATGACAAAGTTATTTAAAAGTTACATCATGTGTCTAAACTATGACAAAGTTATTTAAAAGTTACATCATGTCCTAATTAAGACAAACAACCTAAAAGTTAGGTAATAAACAATTTAAAACAAGTCTCCTAAAAGTTAGGAATTTAATTAAAAATTTTTGATTAAAGAACTAAAATTATTAAATAATTTGGTAAATTATCTTAAATTGTTTGAGGAGGTTTATGGAAATGACACACAGGAGCACTAAGTGATATTGGCTATGCTTATTTAATTTTATGCTTATAATATGATTATGTTAGCATGAGGATGATTATTAACCTTACCTTCTCTTTTAATTCTGGGTTGTAAATTGCCTTTTCACCTTGCTCCCCTTGAATGTAACTCGAGGTTTGTTACAATGATATGTGATAGTTACATAGGACTCATAGATTTAGATTTAGGTTAAGATTAGAATTTATGTAATTCCAAGATGTAAAGAAGATGGGGCCAAGAAGAAAGGACCAAGGAGATCATCATGAAGACTTGGGAAGACCTTGTATGATATCCCTAGGAATTTGACCAACTAGTTTCCTAATGGCTCAAGAAAACAAGATAGATAAAGTCTATATTATCCAAGTAGATTACATCGGTTAGATTTATTTTTGAATTTATATATATGTTATATATGATTGAATAAATGCTAAACATGGTAATCAACAAAGTAATGAGACTTGAGTTAAATGATTAAAAATCCCTTGTAATGCCTAAGCATGATCAGATACCTTTAATTGTCTGTAACAAGATACCCTAGTTCCAGCGGTGGAAATTTGCTGAGCTGACATAAGGTCCCATTCACCTAAGTTGCTTCAGTTATGAATGATAGGTTTTACTCAACTAATGTTATGTTATCCAGATGTGTACAACTTGACCACATAGCGTTAGAGGTAATGGTTAGGTGAATGTTGGTATATACCCTTGAACCATTAGATTGGGACATGGTTTTAGTATATGCCCTAGAGCCAATTGAATTGGATGATGCATATAAAGTTAATAATGTAATCTAATCACTTATGTTAGTGATTCAAGGTTTTCTTTCAAGTTAATAATGTAATAATAAGCTAGAATGATAAAATCCTTATACATCAAAACCATTTTTCTGAAAATGTTCCTAATCATTGTATCGTCAAAAGAGGGCATTAACAATGCACAAAGACTAGCATATGCTAAGCTTCCATGCATTTAATGCATACAACCTTTGATCTCATAGAAGTTAAAGTATAGAGATATATTAGAATAGCATATGGGTTCTCGTTTTATGGAAACAAGTTCACTAGACATGGCTCGTATGAAAACTCCATCTAGTATAGGTAATTAAAATGGCTATGAAATACCTGCTCATGTACTAGTCATGTATATTAGTCCTTAGACTTGTGATACTAAGTAATCTCGTATAAAGAGTGTGATATTTTGATTTATTTGAAATGGGTTCATAATGGATGGATACATAAGGTAAGAAACGTTGGGTATGACATAAATCATATGGAGGAGAATGAATGATCTGGAGAGGATTCACCACTCCGAGTGGAATTAAAGACATATCTCATATGTTCTTGGCTTTAGTTAACTTGATAAAGTCGTTGGCCAACAATGATGAATTTAGGTGAAATTATTTCTCTAAATTCAAGGTTAACTGAAAGTTACAGGAGCTAATATGGATTGATATAGGAATAGACACTGACTTGCCTATGGTCTTTCTGGATATTTAGTGAAAGGATCGAAGTACACTAAGACACTAGTTACTGAAGGTTTTTGAAGAGATCATATTGACTCTTCTTGCATACCGAGTGGCCATGATACCTTGCTAGAGGCCAATCTTGGTCTATAAATACAAACACACTTGCTGAAAAATTAGGTTAAAATTAGAGTTGAAAACGTTTCAATTTTAAGCTATATTAGGTGCATTAGATGTGCTTGATGAATGTGACATTTCATGTTCCTCATTGGAACCTTGATGCGGTATTCATAGTAGCAAGATATTGCTGCATTAGATAGACATGCATGGAGCAGACTTTTAGTTGGAGTAAGACTCTTTGAGAGGTTGTGTTCCATTAAAACTCTACTTATCATCAAAAACCTAATGATCCAAGTATTAATTTTCATAAATTGTTTAAGAAATGAATTGGATAATATAATAAGCATGGAATT
>JBBYHM010017562.1:0-10868 GCA_038381775.1 Adansonia rubrostipa
CAAAGAAAATGAGGTATCTGATTGCTCTTCTATAGAACAACATCAAGAATATCGAATGATATATTAGATGAAGTCTAAAGCTAGTTAGCTTATCTTGTAATTAAGAGATTTAGAGGAGCAGAGGTGAAAATTCTTATTACCCAAAATAAAAACTACTAATCTATGACTAGAAATGAAATATAGCGGATTTATATATTGTACTGTATAAGCTAAGCAGCACTGCATAGTTATTAGGATGGACAAAAATTAGAAAACTAAAATATGAAAGCCATCTAATCTAATTCCATATTAGATCAGATGATAAATTCCCAAATCTCAACCCAAACAATCATCTACATATATATATACACACACACACACACACACACATGATTACATATAAATGGCATTGCATTCATACATACATACACACACACATATATATATGTACGTATATAAACAGCAAAAAGCCAGGCCTATTCTTAATTTTCCTTCTCTCCAAAACCACCAGAATTATACTGTCAGTTTCTTTTTTTGGATAAGTATAATTTTTTTATCCAAGAGGTAGCTTAAGCTCTTACAACAAAACTGTATACACTAGATAAATCAAGAAAAATTTTTAGAGAGTGCGTAGACTTCAAGTTGTACAAGAAATACTTATAGGATCAGGTTCAAAGTTGGTAAGTGGCATTAATCTGAATCTAATCTCCTCCTTAATGTCTGCAACAACCTAAACTGTATTCTTTTACACACCACCATGCAATCATTCATTTTTTTACTTCTAAACATGATAGATAGTTGCATTCCATGCCAACTTTAGTATAGTAATGAGGAGAGAAATGTTTTTGATATCCTGAATTACCTATTCAATAACTTTTTCCCATCTGTAGTTGTGTACATGAAGTTGGCAAAGTTGATTAATCTGCAACCATAAAGTTTTTGAAAAACTGCATCCAAAGAACAAATAGTCTCCAGTCTCTTTCTCTATGTTACAAAGAAGTGATCTATTGAATGAACAAGCCATGTGGCATATTGGGGCAGCTTGGAATTGAAAGTACAGAAAGTGGAACCAGCTAAAGCTAGAGTGTTCACTGTATGACTTGATAAGATTTTTTTCTCTAATTATAATTGTGTTTATGCACAGAAACAAGGATAAATCAAAACAAAACTAGCAAAAAAAATGAGGTATCTGATTGCTCTTCTATAAAACAACATGAAGAATATCGAATGATATATTAGACGAAGTCTAGAGCTAGTTAGCTTATCTTGTAATTAAGAGATTTAGAGGAACAGAGGTGAAAATTCTTATTAACCAAAATAAAAACTACTAATCTATGACTAGAAATGAAATATAGCAGGATTTATATATTGTACTATATAAGCTAAGCAGCACTGCGTAGTTATTGGGATGGATAAAAATTAGAAAACTAAAATATGAAAGCCATCTAATCTAATTCCACATTAGATCAGACGATAAATTCCCAAATCTTAACCCAAACAGTCATCTACATATATATGTATACACGCACACACACGATTACATCTAGATGGCATTGCATACATACATACATACACACATACACACACACACACACACATATATATATATATGTACGTATATAAACAGCAAAAAGCCAGGCCTATTCTCAATTTTCCTTCTCTCCAAAACCACCAGAATTATACTTTCAGTTTCTTTTTTTGGATAAGTATCATTTTTTTATCCAAGAGGTAGCTTAAGCTCCTACAACAAAACTGTATACACTAGATAAATCAAGAAAAATTTTTAGGGAGTGCGTAGACTTCAAGTTGTATAAGAAATACTTATAGGATCAGGTTCAAAGTTGGTAAGTGGCATTAATCTGAATCTAATCTCCTCTTTAATGTCTACAAAAACCTAAATTGTATTCTTTTACACACCACCATGCAATCATTCATTTCTTTACTTCTAAACATGATAGAGTTGCATTGCATGCCAACTTCAGTATAGTAATGAGGAGAGAAATGTTTTTGAGATCTTGAATTGCATATTCAATAACTTTTTGCCTTATGTAGCTGCGTACATGAAGTTGGCAAAGTTGATTAATCTGTAACCATAAAGCTTTTAAAAAACTGCATTCAAAGAAAAAATAGTTTCTAGTCTCTTGCTCTATGTTACAAAGAGTGCAAGCTATGTTTACTTCAATTCCCTAATGCTGAAGTCTCATCATAATTGGTAACGTGTCTATAATAGCCATTTAGGAGATAAGCGAATGTTTAGGAATATGAAAGGAATACCATAAAAGCCTATCCCATCTATCTTCATCTTCTTAGGCCTAATATCATGCCAAATCTTGACAACAGAATAGGAATCAGTAGAGAATTTTCAAACCCATCTACCATTCTAGTTACAAAAGAATTGACTTATCAATTGCTTCAGTTTAAGAAATTTCCTCTAGCTCCAATCACATTCTTGAGAAAATGCAACTAGCCAAAATGACTTTTCCCTTAACACATAAGCTTGAACCCAGGTAATTCATAGTGAGCAGACTCCGAGAAATGAAGCCCAAATATGCCGAACAAAATTCTTGTTCAATTAGCCCGCTCTGGAAAATAAAGCCCAAATAAAACTTCCCCTCACTCAGATTGGATCTATCCCTCCCACCAATATTTTATGATTTCATGTTCAAACTAAAGTTATTTGCAGTGATTTTATGGACCAACAGCCTCCGCTGGCTCCACCTGCTATGACTTCGGGAATGCTCTTGCCAGCTGCTGCTACCTCTTGTCCCTGCGGTCGACATATTCCTTACCAAGGCCCTCTAACAGTGGAGCTATCAACTTTTCAAGGAAGGGTGCCTAGAGCCTTCCTAGCTCTATGACATTTTGATTCTTACCCGAGCTTCCAACTACCCATAGAACCACTCGAGATGGGCCACAATGGGGTCATGGGTAAAGGTCATGCTGGAGACAGGAGAAGCGATGGAATAAGAGGTTGTGAAACTGCTCGTAGTGGTGGCGTTGGAGGTGCTCATGGTGGCAGTGGTGGGAGGGGTTATGGAGGGAGGCAAAGAGGATTGTCTAGAGGGGATTTAGACAATGTTTCGCTTCTAAGGCAAAATTTTGGAAATTTGGTTCCTTTTGAGAAGAAGTTTTATATGGAGTCTCCTGCAGTTATAGGACTGACAAAGGAAAAAGCTATGGTTTATTGTGGAACACATGAGACTGCAGTTTAAAGACATGATATTCCAAAACCAATAAGGATATTCGATGAAGACAATTTCCCTCATATTTCTATTTTAGTTGGTTTTCATTTTTTTTAAGTTTAAATTTGACTTTATCTGATTTTATGTGAATTTTTCTGAGTTGTGTGCTAGATTACTACGGAGACCCGTATTCAACCAATGAGGTATTGTCTGCTTTGGTCAATTAGATCTCACGGTTTTATCTCCAAAAGGTGTATCGTAAGTATATGCTTAAGTCTCAATATATATATCATAACAGATCTTCAAAGATTTCCGATGTGGGATTAGGGTATTACAAACTCTTTCTATTTTACGTCAAGCCTAATACGGAGCAGACAGTACCAACACGGAGCAGATAGAATTAGGATCACATCAGGCATTGGGATTCTAGAGGTGACTCCCACTGTGTAGCACTTAGTTCCCACAGGATCCTAGAGGTGGCTCTCACGGTATAGCACTTAGCTCTCGTCGGCTGGTGATTGCGCTCTAATATCATTTGTAGAGACCCGTACAAAACCTGCGAGGTATTGTCCGCTTTGGTTCACAAGACCTCACAGTTTTGTCCCCAAAAGGCGCCTCGCAAGTATAGGTTTAAGTTTTAATATATATATCACTGCAAATCTTCAGAGATTCTCAATGTGTGATTAGGGCGTTACAATTACTGCCTTGAGGTGATTGCTAAATTGGGTTTTGTTGAGCTCACAACAATTCAAGCTCAACGATTGCCTATGGCTTTGAAGGGTAGGGATCTAATTGGCATTGCTGAGACTGGTTTTGGATAAAACGCTGGCATATTTACGGCCAACATTGGCGCATGTTAATGGCTAGAGACAACTGGGTTATTAATGTTTATCAGTTCTTTTTCTTTAGGTTGTCTGGTGTTCATTTGAATACAGTTGGTCATTTTTTTGTTTCTATAATTTTGTAGTGCATGGAGAGAGTCCTATTGTATTAATATTAGCACCTACGAGAGAGTTGGCTGTTTAAATTCAAGAACAAGCTACAAAGTTTGTGATTTGTGCTAATATAAGAAGTACTTGTATATATGGTGGCGCTCCTAAAGGACCTCAAATTAAAAATCTTAGAACAGGTTTCCTAGTTGTACGTGTGAAATGTGAACACCTTTATGGCACTTGGGTTTCTCCACTATTGAATTTAAGCTTTTCCTATGCCAGGTGTTGAGATTGTAACTGCTACACCTGGTTGACTGATAGATATGCTAGAAGCTCAGCAGACAAACTTGCAAAGACTGACTTACCTAGTTTTGGATGAGGGTGATCGAATGTTGGATATGGGATTTGAACCTCAAATAAGAAAAATTGTTGCTCAGGCAGCTGTTTTTGTTATCAAGTTGTTCTTTAGGATTATTGTCCATTGCCCATTAATACATCAGTTCTTTTAAGTTTGAAGCTATAACTTTGATCTTGATTTTAACAGTGCAAACATTAGCAAAGTTTTATTTATTGCATACATGATCTTTGCAATTTGCATAGAAATTACTTACACTTGCTAAGGGGAATGCTGTTAGCCACATTCACATGTGTTAATGTTTCCATCGTTCAGTTAGAACAATGGCATATATTTTAAATTAATTATGATTCTTGATTTTTAACTGTTGACCAAAGTGATATCTTTTGTATCTTAGATTGTATCATTTTTGTCAATTTCATCCAGTTGTCTTGCTGTTATTAGACTGCAAGTCTTATTTAGTAATGTTCTGCATCTGCATCCAGTTAAAAGAAAATGGTTTGGATCTTAAAATTTTGGTTTTATCCATGATCAGATTTGGCCTGATAGACAAACATTGTACCGGAATGCAACACGGCCAAGGGAGGTTGAATCTGTAGCAAGACAGTTTTTATGCAGTACATATAAGGTTCTGTAATGAAGTTGTTGTGTCAGTTGCAAATATGTTTATATATGCTTCTCTGGTTTTCCTTTTTAGGTACCTACATGCTTATTCAGGGTTACCAAATCTGAAAGCAAACCGATTTATTAACGTAGTCATTGAAGTCATAACAGAGCTGGAGAAGAACAACGGGTTTATCTTTGCAACTTGTTGCCAGGAAAGTTTTATTTGGTATTGTGATATTAAATATTGATCTCTTTCTGCTCAGTCTAATCAAATTGCTGAAGTAAGTGATGGATGGGAACCGAAAGCTAATATTCATGGAGACAAAGAAAGGATGTGACCATGTCAATAGGCAGCTGAGAATGAATGGATGGCCTGCTTTGTCCATCCATGGTGATAAAAACCAGACTGAAAGAGATTGGGTCCTGGCTGAATTTAAGAGTGGTAGAAGTCCAATAATGACAGCCACTGATGTGGCTGCACGGGGTCTTTGTAGGATCACTCTGTATTAGGAATCTTATTATATTCGTGTAGGCTTTGAAATGGTGAAGCTAAGCGAGTCTGCCAGCTGCTTTCCAGTTTCCTGAGGCTGAGACAATAATTTTTGGCTTGGGTGTGCCATGGTATATATATATATATATGTAACTGATAAGCATAATCCTTCACTTAAAGAGAATTATTGGTTGGATTGAGAGGCATTCTGGTTTCTCATATTTACTAGATGTCCCCTAAGATATTAGCTACCATCTTATGCTTACAGCTCATGTTACATGGACAAAGTAGCATAGTTTGCTTAGACAGTTGAGTTGGTGATCTGCAATTTGGAGGGTGTACTTCACTAAACTCAGGCACTCTGTTCTTTTCTTCTAAAAGTTATATTTTCTATTTTAGTTTGGGCAAAAGGAAAAATTAGAAAGCCCTCTAAATTGGCCGAATTTGCCATTGCTCCTATAAGCCAGTGTCTAACTCTAAGTAGCATGGTTGAAGTTGATGTCAGTGTCACCCATCCAAAGTTATGGAGCTGGTTTGTTGTGGCAGCCTTGTTGACTCACATTTGCTTATATTCCTTGATTGGATACGAAAATGGTGGTGGTGAAGCAGCTCCTTATTCCTGCAAGGTTAAGGTGGGCACATTTATCTAAATGTGTAATCTTAATATTGATCTTTTGGATCTTAGGGTGCAGGGATAAGGGAGTTTTTGAAATTCTCGAGGGTTCTTAATGTACTGAGCCTGCTTAGCAAAAGAATTTTGTATTCAATTTAAAGATTTTAGTGATCTTCAATGTTCATTTAATTTAATATTGAGTGAAACAATGTCGAGTAGCTGGCTCTTCATTGTTGGCTGGTCTGTCTTTTAAATTATTTCAAGCTAACTTCCTTAATCATATGGCCAGCTTGAGCTGTGCTCTAGTCACTTGGTCTTTCTTAGAGCTCTAAATTTACCAGAGTTTTATCTTTGTCTTACATTTTTTTACTCTGATTTTCTTTTGTTTGCGGTTGATGTGAAGGACATAAAGTGTGTGATCAACTATGATTTTGCTTTCAGCCTGGAGGATTGTGTACATAGGATTGGTGGAACTGGACGTGCAGGGGCTAAGGAAATTGCTTTTACCTTCTTCACACAGGCAAATGCAAAGTATGCTAAGAGCCTTATCAAGCTCCTATAAGATGCAGGGCAGGTTGTCTCCCCTGCATTATATGCATTGGCCCGCTCAGCTGCTTCGAGTCTTAGAGGTAATATTTTGTTTAACCGTGCATGGCTAAGTAAATGAATGAGTGAACAAGACATTATGGGTAAATTCTTGGATAATCAGCAGTTTTCCTTTTGTTTAGGTTCAGGGAGAAACTTCCGGTCCAGAGGACGTGGAGGTTATGGTAACGGCTCTTTGATATAGGATCTAATACTGTACCTCTTGGTGCAAAGAGGCCTGGGTACTTTGCTTAGTTATGGTGGCTGCTATGTGAGCCCTGACTCTGACCCTGAGTTAAGTTTTATTCAAGGATATTTAGCTCAGTTTTGCGGTGTAGGATGTTGAGGATTCATATCAGATTGCTTTTGGGATTTAATTTCATTATATATATATATATATATATATATACATATATTATCGCAGGGCGGGGGCAAGATACTTTGTTAAATCATTATTTCACAGATTAATATGAAAGTGAATGAACATGTTAGTTCGGCATGTAAATGTAATTGCAGATACCGAAAAGATCAATTTGACCATACAATTGCATATAAATGCAAATTTGAATTTGCAAAATGTGTCATATTTTTAAGAATGTGCTCATCATTCAAAAATTATCGTAATAAGAAATTTGTTTCAGTTCGAATAATTTCAATCTCTTCGATGGGTTCATCATGCATGCAGTTTGGCTTCGTAAAATAGGCATTACAATTCTTTTTAGAGTTAAATATGTCGGTAATCTTTATATTATATCACTTTACTTAATTGAGTATTTTGAAAAATGTTAAGATCGAAAATTTTACTTATTAAATCCATAATCATCTAAAATTATATAAATTGAAATAAGTTATTTTGTGAAAGCGCCACTGAGTATATATATATATATATATATTTATTTATTTATTTATTAACGGTATCTTTAAACAAGTAAGTTATGATTTTGTGAAAACATAGATATCTGAAGAGGTAGCGTATTTTATGGAGAAGTCATCTATTGCTGCAGAATGGATCATCCAATCCAACAATTAATGTAAAAGGTATGTATATGTATATTGGCATCACACCATATATCGTATGAGGCTGAGGCTGAGGCTGAGATTTGTAAACGTTAAAAACCAAACCATTCATCCTCAACTCATCATGCTTCTTCCTTTCCCTCCACTCGCCATTCGGCAATGAATATCTGCCAAATTGTCGGATTCTATTCACCCTCACCCTGCACATTGGCACGCGCACGCATCTTTATTGATTCTTTTCCACAAACTACATTTTCTGCCCTTCTGATAGCTACCAAAGCCACAAATTGAACTTCTTAATAAGTGTTTGTGTTGGTGCTACTAAATACAAATACAAACTCAAACTCTCAAAGTCTGCTCAACATAAATAGACCTACATTCGAATATTTACAGTTTTTTGACCACCTAAAATTCAACTTTTCCCTTAACACACAGTCGGCCGGGTATAATTGCATGGACTTTAGAGTTTAGAGCCAGACAGACCATCAAAGGTCCACTGTAAATTAAGTGCGGTCCCATTGTGCCAAACCAACAAGCTGAAGTTGCGGACGGGTGAAGTACCTAAGTCGATCCATGATTGCGTTAGTGGGTTATCTAATGATTCATAGGCTGTGGACTTTTATGGGAAATCTTTGTTTCAAACACTAGAATTCAAATTTGACTGGCGCTAATTGTCTGTCACCTGCTAAGTGCTAATGCTATCCTAGAGAAGATTTTGGAATTTTCAGTTGCAAGCAAATGAAACGGTAAGATTGTTATCTAAAATAATTTGGAAAATTGAGTTCCACCAAACTTTGTTAAACAAAAGAAGGGACGGGGTTGGAAAGCTATTTGGAATTCAGCTTTCTTAATACTAAACAGATAGACAATTATGAAACAGGTTCTCACAAGTCGGTTGGCTTTAAATCACCAGTGGGGCATCCGATAGAGACATGAAAGCACCTTTTTCATGCTTGTCATTAGGTAACTTACCTTTGATGAGAAGCTATCTAACTTGCTATAACAAATCTTTAAAACTACGAAAGCACTTAAATGTTCTTTTACGTAATTTAAGGCTCCTTCCTCTTTCACTTTTTATGTTTATAGCCAATGGCTATGGATTTATATTTCCAATGTTAAAGATATTTTGTACTATGCTGTGATGAAAGTCAATAGCTGATTTAAATGCCGTTTTCCAGATTGTGATTTCTTCAATGTTGTTACGGATACAGCTTTTTACCTTATAATTCCAGTCGTTGTCTAACTTTTTTGCAAGCAAATCAAATCATCCATAGGAAAACTGAAGTTGTCTTGTTTCTTGTAGTAGCATTAATTAAATTAGTTTATTCTAGCTAGTGAGTGGATGTGGATCCCCTGATGCTCATATACATGTATGTGCATTATGAACTGGGCTGTACCTAGGTATGGACATATAATTGTCCAAATCATCTGCAATACAGGCTCAGGTGATCATCAATTTCAAGCCTTTGGTTTTCCCAACTGCTATGCATTTTCATATATACCAGCAAAGAAATCCTCTACATGTTTTGTGGTGCCCTGTCTAGTAGCTTTTATCACTGATAGAGTTTCTGAGGATTTAAGCATTGGAGGGAGGGTATGGACAACGGAATAAATAAAATAAGCTGATCTTATTCTTTCTTATTGGTAAGCTTAGCTAGCTAGAGATCACCAGAAGTGATCATGTGGATGCATGCGTGCTAAAGGCGCCAGCCATAAAATAATTAATATTTAAATTTTATTGGCCATCGTTGGTACGTGGGTGAGCGTCCTTTATAGTTACACTTTCTCTTTCAATTTTTATTGTAGTCAGATTAATATTAAAGTAAGGTTAGCAAGAGACTGAGGAGGACGTCCTCTCTTTTCACTCGTAGCTTTCTTAGTTTCTGTCTCAACGTATTCATCAAAAAAAAAAAAAAAAGAAAAAGAAAAAGAAAAGTTGTCTCAACGTAAACAGCAAGATACTTTTTGGTGCCATAGGGGGGGTCCGAGCATTTCCATTTTACACATATGAACAATTCAAACCTTTTTCAATATTTAATTATTTGAAAAAGAATTAAAAAGGAAAAAAAAAAAACCATATACTTTGGTCATTTTGTAAGTAAACATACATTACACACCTTTTTCCATTTTCTTCCGTTGTATTGCATCTACGTAACCTGGCTACCTCTAACAATCATATTGTTGCGGGCCGGGGGAATGGAAGGAGTGTTCATACATGGCATATTTACATGCCTGCAAAAAGATTTATCCTTTTTTTATTTATTATTATGCCATTATTATATCAGTTTGAACAACACTTACAATATTTGGAATGATTCTCTATCATGGTATAATTAGATTTGGTGAATGCGATCCTCTCAAGTTATCTATAAGTATCTACAAATTTAATCATTTGTGTGTGCAATTTGTCTCCTCGGTGCAGTTATATATGCACAATTGGGTATTAGCAAAGCATTCCAATAACATTTATCCTTCGGACAAATTTTTTTTCGATAAGCTAAGAATTATATATATATATATATATATATATATATATCCAAAAGAGTGGGATAACCTACTTCAAAAGTTACAATATGTTCAAACAGAATGTGGAGAAAACAACTAATTATTATTAATTATTAAAAATTAACAAAGGATATCTTGAATGATGTACCCACTATATATGACAAATATTTGTATTAACTTGATCCACCAAGCTTAATTTCCATCAAATAGAATCTATAATGCATGCACTGAAAAATTGTTAAAATAGAAGCAAATTGATTTCCAATTCCATGTTGTATGTTATTTCGCTCATTTCAAGATAGTTGCATTTCAAGCTATATGCAGCGACGCTGCTAGTAAGGACTTGCATTGCAACTTCATTTTTGTTGAAACATTTTTAAAATAATAATAGGTCATGTCATTAAAATAATATCTCTTAATTATTTAATTAAGAGTAATATCTCTTGGTTAATTATCAAGTGGTGTGACTATCCAAATGGACATGTATTAAGAAAAGTTATATCTACATGAAGAGACATTTATTTACTTATAAATAGAACCCTCTCATTTAGAAGATATAAAAAAATAGATAGAAAACTATAAATAAAATTTTGGTAGTTTTGTC
>JBBYHM010017571.1:0-10867 GCA_038381775.1 Adansonia rubrostipa
TGTATTTTGGCTTCTTTGATTTTGTTAATTTCACATTCTTAGAGTTTATGGACATGTTTCAGTTTGTGCACATAAAGATAACATGTCTAGTAGACTTTGAATGATTATAGAAAATTCATTCATAGAGTATTATCTCATAAAGTGCTCTTTTAGAGATGATCATATATTGTAATACATGGAAGGGAATATTCATTTTAGAATGCTACCATCATGATTCATGCTATGTGAAATCTTTAATCGAGTGTGAGTCAGGCTAGAATAACTTATGGCCATGTTAAAGTTTTGAATTTAATTATCACTTATTTGAGTTCTTGGTTTATCATATGGGCCAAGTGGGAGAATGTTGGACTTTATGTAGCCCACATGATAATAAATGGATCAAGATAATTAAATCAAATAATTAAGGTAAAATTATAAAGTAAATCTTATTCAGTTTAACTACTCTAGTGATAAGAGTTTAACCCTACGTCAGTAACTAATCAGAATACAAACTCCTTGATGGTAGGATACAACTCTACTTAGTCTTCTAGTATAGGTCCCTAGTCTAGTCTATATGAATTGCCTGTGCACTATCATAAGGTAATTATCAAGAAAAGGATATAGACTAGAAGGCTTATACGGAGTGTTCGTTTTCGTGTACTTGGAGCGAGGTTGGGTTCTTAATCAACAATGGCTAGAGGTACGTTTTATTTAAATCATTACAGCATACCCCTCAAACTATATTAAAAAATAATTAAAAAGAAATATATGATAATCTCTTAATCGTAAGAATCAACAAAATTCTGCCGTTCATGTATTATAAACAAACTTTGAGTGAGTTTGAACGTGCTTTCTATTCATCACTCCATTAAAAAAAAAAAGGAAAGAACTCTAATTGCTTGTTCAGTTTTGAAACAACAAATTGATTGAATTTTGAATTATAGAAAAAGCAAAATTTTAAGCAATGATTTGTATAATCCACAAGTAACTTAATAACAATAAAAAGAAGCATAAAGTGAAATTAGAATATTATTATCAAGAATAAGAATTGGTACACTTTGATAACTTCCTTATTAGTTCCATTGGGCACATGATAAGAATGCATTTGTGTGTGGTTTAACTTGGTTGTCTTTTCTTCACCATTTACTTGTTATCTACATTAATAAGCAGATGAAGAAAAACAATTACCTTAAAAACAAGTTGTACTCTCTTCAAATCATGCTCAATAGTTCAATAATGCCTAACAAATTGCATTCAGATCAATTTATAATATAAAAAACTTGAAACAGGATAATAATATAACAAAAATATATAAACATGATAAAAATACATGAATTGTCATGTCTAGAGTTGGTAGGTATAAGTTTTCTTAATTTTGAATCTAGTCTGAGTTACTATTTAAATAATACAAACTTTTTATTTGTATTCAATTATAAGTATTAATATAAAAATACTTTTTATTTTTTATTTTTATTATTATTTTGAATAGTAAAACAAGATTTCATATTGACTTAGGCTTGACCAAGCTTAGACAAGAAAATAAAAAAATTTTCATACTTTATCCTAACTCATAAACACCTCTATCTAACAATGAAATTGATTTTAATGATATTGAAAATAACATAGAGATAAGTTCAATTATTGAAGGTTTAAGTTTATCTAATAATTAAAATCAATAATAAAATTAATTAAATATGTGTAGATATTAATGTTTTAGTTTATTAATAAATTATTCGCACTTATTTGAATAATATATTTAACATTTAAATTTTAATAAATATTATTTCGTACATTTACTAGGTTTTTTTAACCCATGGAATGCACAAACTTTTTATTATATTTTTATAATTTAAATTTATTTTCATTTTTAATTCATTTTAATTTTAATATTATCTTAGTAAAAATATACATTTTTATTTGCATTAAACTTGAATTACATCCAAATGCAACTTTACTTCCTACACAATCATTAGAACTTAAATAACCACCTCTTGATTGAGTTAAAAGAGGATTATAATGGGATGAGAGTTTAGGTTGAAACCCTAATATCTCCACACGACCTCAAATTAACAAAAAAGAAAAGAATTTAGATAAAAAAAATCTCATTGGTTTAGATAATGTTAATTTTTTAATTTTAAAAATTTTAAAAATTAAATAATTGATTAGCTAAAGTTATTTGGTAAATAGTTCTTACATGTCATTTATCTTATATGTCATAAAAATGTACTATCTATGTAGGTGTCCATGTACTTACTATATTATATATGTAATGATTTAAATATTTTTATGAATTAACTATTTATTATATAAGTATATAAATTTATTTATTATATTAATGAATAAATAATTTAAAAATCTATAATAAGAAAAAAGCTAAAAACTAAAAAACTAATTAAAAGATAAATAATTTAAAAATTGTATTAATAAAATGAAACAAAATTATTTACAAAGAATTGGAAGATTAGGAGGAAAAAAATTGGTCCAATTTTTAACTGAATATTGATGGGAAGTAAGGGCATTTTTGGATTTCGATGAAACTCAAAAACAAAGTGACAGATGTGTCTAGAGATTCCCCATCGGTACTTACCCCAAGCTGAGGGTTAGTTTGGATCACTCTTAATGGAGTGAGTTTAAGCCACCGGCTACTTGAGTATTGGAGGCGTGGAATGTAAAGGAAGAAATCTCTCTTTTACCTTTATCTATTTTTTATTTTATTTATATTATTTTATATTATTTAATTTTATTAATGATTTTTTTAACATAAATAATATTTTAATTAGCATTTAATAAAAATATATTTTTAATATATACTTTTTTATTTACCATAAATATAATTATTATACCATTTGGACGACCGACTAATTGCTTCATCACCCAAACAGTTATCTCAAACAAAAAGGCTACCAAGTTGTCTCGACGATTGCCAAAGCATAAGGGGACATCGATGTAACAATCTGACAGTAGCATGACCTCAGGAACTGACACCTTTGAATGGCGGCCGACTGGTAGACCTGACCATAAGGTACCATAGCTTGATAGTTAGCTCGGCGCTAGCTGTCTCCCTGTTGAGTCATCTGACACCATCTCCCTCAGCAACGCTTATAAAAGGATAGGCAAACCTAAAGGTAAGGCAGATCCTTTCCATATTAAGTCCTCTTTGTTATATTACCATCTGAAAATCGAGAGAGTGACTTAACCATTGCAGAGTGTCCCAAAGTACCAACTCTGGCACCATTTGACCCTTTCTGTGTTACAGGGCCAATAATCGACCTCTTAGAAGAAAAGCACCAATAATTAGCACCGTCTGTGGGAACCAAACAAAAAACCATGGCTAACCAACATGCTGACACTGTCCCACAAAACCTTTCACCATCACTGGAAACAACAAACCAAACCATAACTCAACCAACCCCCACAATCCCCAGTTCGTGACACTCCCAAATACCCATACCCTTGCCTTCTTAGTTCACCCATTCACCACTAGCTTATTATCAGAATCTGCTAGGACTGATTTCACCAGTAACCACCGTTATTACCTACCATAACCAACAGGCCCAAGCAATAATACCACAGCAGTCCTTGTAGCTACAAATGCCCCCATATGCCTTTGGACGCCCCAGTACCCCCCATTACGCACCTTAATAACCTTACGCCACCACCAATTTATACATCAACTTTTTTAGCCTTATCATCACCACCCGGCCAACCCAACTATCATGCTCATTACCAAGCACAATCCTAAGACATTACCAGCCAGTTGGCTGCCATCCAATAGTCCTAACTTTAGCTAGCCCAACTTGTCAACTCTCAAACCAATTGCCAAAACACATAACTAATTGACCGACCAATTCAACCTACTGAAAACGTTCCAAATCCAAAACCACAAGATCAGCTCACTGTACCAGACCATATAGCTTGCCCAATGATTGAAGAAAGCTTTTGTTCCACTCCCGCTCTGTGACGGATGCTACCTGGGACCTCTTACCATATTGGCAGCCCCCACCCACCACCCCAGCCTCTAAACCTTGCCCAGTAGGTAGTCGCTCTCAAACAGGAAATCAAATACCTTAGAAAACCCCAGAAGGACAATTGGGAATGACTCGCTGATGAGCATAATCCTCTGTCACCTGTCATCTATTAAGTAACTGTCCCCTGGAAAGTTATGCTTTCCCTCGACACATGTGATGGCAAGACTAACCCAGCCGACCACTTGAATCATTTTTGCCTATTTCACAACCTGTGTGACATCCCAGATGCTACAGTGCACATCTTTCTAACAACACTTCGAAGCTTAGCACGGATTTTGTGGTATTCCCTGAACCCAAGTTCCATCATGAACTTTGACCAATTAAGCAGGCATTTCCTCGCTTATTTCAGTAGCTGCAGGACAGCTGCCTGATCCTTCACCAGCTTAATGGTAATTAAACAGAATCCTGAAGAGACTACTTGGGATTATGTAAAGCACTTTAACACTGCCACTCTAGAAGTGTGAGACCTCAATGACGGGTGAGCTATCCAAGACTTTATAGCGGGCATCTGCTATAAATACTTGAAGTACGCCTTGACTGATGCATAGCCCACCAAGTTATACCAGCTTTATGAGAAGGTACAGAGATATGCCGAAGTTAAGGAAATCAAAATCATAAAACAAAAAACTAAGAGTTGGATAGAGAGTCAAAAGGGCGATCGTCACCTAAGGTCCAATAAACAACTCAACCACGCTGGTCCTTAAAATTCCAAAGATGCTCAAATAGGCCAATCACAAAATAGCCCCATAACAACAGAAGTGCGTGGACCTCACCGTAAACCAAGTACAAGTCTTACACCCCCTCACCACTTCTAGATCTCAAATCCTCAACACCATCATGTGAGAAGGCTTAATTAAGCGCTCTTTGCCAATGAAAGGGGATCCAGCAAGTGCGATCTAAAAAAACATTACAACTTCCACCATGACAGAGGATTACATCAGCCTAAAAAATGCAATGGAGTCACTAGTAAGAAAAGACACAATCAAGCAGTTCGTTAAAAAAGAAACGAACAGCAAAAACCAAGTGCATTCACCTAATATGCGTCAAGAGACCGTGTCCAATAAACGGACAATTGTAAGGGTCATAAATATGATCGTCAGCACAACAGAGGAATAGGCTACCAGCAGTCAAAACATAAATCACATTTACATAGTGTCATAGGAATCAACGTGGCTCCTAACACCTCAAACAGCCCAACTGGGAAGTTAGCTTCAATAAGGCAGATTCTTACCTCCTATCCGACTGCAGTAATGGCCCAATCATCATTTTTGCCAACATAGGCAACTATTAAGTCAATAAGATCCTTATTGATAATGGCAGTGCAGTCAAAGTTCTACAATGGGATGCCCTCTGCCAAATACGATTCAACAATGATGACCTAGCACTATCCTCTTTGATTTATGGATTTGCCAACCAACCAATCCCGATTAAAGGGACGATCACACTTCCAATTATAATGGGTGACGACAATTATACAATTACCACCATGGTGACTTCCTAGTGGTAGATTAGCCTTTCGCCTATAATGCCATCCTAGGCAGACCACTCATGAAAAAACCTAGGATGGTTGCTACTGTTTACTACCTGGCTGTCAAATTCCCTACCTCAACAAGAATTGGCTACATGTGGTCCAACTAGAAGATTGCTCGACAATGCCATCTCATGTTAATCGAGCTTGCTATAAAATAAGCATCCACCATGGAAACCCCTGGACACGACGCAAAATGAATAGCGGTGAATGTCATTATGCCTACTTAACCATAGGCTATCATGTTTGATAGCCTCGATGCCCAAAACAGGTTTCATGAATAAAAACCTCAGCCGACAGAAGAAATTAAGACACTTGCCCTTTGTGATTCAGATCGAGAGCTATCCATTAACATTAGGTCATCACTCAGTCTGCAAGAAAAAAGCCTGTTAGCAAAATTACTCTATGATAATGTAGACGTATTCACTTAGTTAGTAACCGATATGCCAGGAATAGACATGATCGTCATCATGCATTCATTTCATGTTGACCTTAAGGCTATACCAATCAAGCAAAAAAAGTGATGTTTTTCCCCAAAATGACTCGCGACCATCCAGGAAGAAATGGATAAGTTGCTAGCTGCCAATTATATCCGAGAAGTCAAATACCCAGATTGGCTAGCAAACATAGTCATGGTCAAGAAGACAAAAGGTAAGTGGCACATATGTATGGATTTCACTAATCTCAACAAAGCTTGTCCAAATGATAGTTACCCATTATCGACTATCGACCGACTCGTCGACTTTTGCAAGATAGAAGCTCCTAAGCTTCTTGGATGCCTTCTCTAGGTACAACAAAGTGAAAATAGACTCACAAGACCATGAAAAAATAGCATTCATCATCGAAGATGGCACATTCTGCTATCAAGTCATGCTTTTTGGCTTAAAGAACAACAGGCCATCTATCAGTGGCTGGTAAATAAGATCTTCAAATGCTAAATAGGGTAGTCCATGGAAATTTACATGGACGACATGCTGTCAAGAGTCTTTCCCTCCAACAACACATTATTGATTTGACGGAGACTTTCCACATACTTTGTAATTATAAAATAAAACTTAACCTGTTCAAATGTATGTTTAGAGTTGCCGCAGGAATATTCTTAGGATTCATAATTTCCTCGCGAGGGATAAAGGCCAACATGGAGAAGATAAGCGCAATACCTCAAATGAGCCTGCCAAAATGCAACAAAAAAGTACAACGATTAATAGTTATTTAGGGGAGCGACCAGGTATAAATGGATAGAGGAATGCCAATAGTCCTTTGATAAACTGAAAAATATTTATGCTTGCCACCCCTGCTCGCCAGCCTCAAACAAGGTGAGCAATTGTACATGTATCTTGAAATATCCAATAAGACTGTCGCCACCATTTTGGTCCAAGAAAAAGTAAAGCAGAAATACCCCGTTTATTATGTTAGCAGGATGCTCCAAGTTGGAGAACTTTATTACACCAAGATAGAGAAACTAGTCTTTGCTTTCATTGTGGCTGCCAGGAAACTACGATAATATTTCCAAGCGCATCCCATCACTATCCTGACAGACCACCCTCTCAAAGATGTCTTTCTCAGAGTAGATTCAGTCAGAAGAATGATTCATTAAAGTATAGAACTTACGAATTTGATTTAACCTACAGTTCCATGAAAGCAATCAAAGCATAGGCTCTGGCTGACTTCATCACCAAATGCTCATTCCAGATGTCAAAAGAGTCATTACCGAATAGCACCCCAACCAATAGTTCTCAAAGAATAGCTACAACCACGGAACCTCTAACTAATAACCAAGCTAACGTTTAGATGGTATACGTGGATAGATCATCTAGCAAAGAAAAATCCAGAGCAAGAATCTTATTGCTTAACCTCCAAGGCTAAAGTGGCAATACGGCCTGTCCTTTCAATTTACGATATTAAATAATGCAGTCGAATACGAAGCACTAATCGTAGGGATAGAACTGGCTAAGGCCCTTGGTACCAGCAGCCTCATCACTCACACAGACTCTCAGTTGGTTACCCACCAAGTTAACGAAGTATACGAAGTAAAGGATGAGTTACTTGCCAAATATCATGACATAATCACAAGGTTATCCTGAAGCTTCACTCATGTCACTATTGAACAGGTCCTCAGAGAAAAGAATTATCGAGCTGACAGTTTGTTTAAAATGGCGAGCAATATGAATCTTTCCACTAGAGGGAAGGTCCTACGCGAGTGTGTCCTAATGCCTAGCTACGACAAGCACATACATGAAATCATCACTGATACTGAGGAAAATTGGATGATGTTGTTCATCTCATTCCACAAGGACAATAAAGCCCCGATAGACCCGCTGCAACAAAGGCACTTGGAAAAGAGAGCAACTAGATACACAATTATCAACAATGTCTTATACAAAAAAATCCTTCACCTTTTCTCTACTTAAATGCCTGGCCTCTTTAGAAGCCAACTACATATTAAGAGAAATACATGAAAGCATCTGTGGCAACCACCTCGAAGAAAGAGCTTTGGCACTCAAAGTGCTAAGGCAAGGTTTTTTTCTGACCTATGATGTGAAAAGACGTAACAGAACTAGAAAAAATGTGACAAGTGCCAGTAGTTCACCCTAATCCCTTGCCAATCTGCAGAAATGTTGAAACAAATCTTCAGTCTATAGCCATTATGTGTATGGGGGATAGATATTTTAGGCCCTTTCTCTTTGGCGACCTTTGAACATAAGTTTTTGATCATTACATGTGATTATTTCACCAAATGGGTAGAAGCTAAAATCGTTGTGACTATCACTGCCAGGACCATGGAGAGTTTTATTTAGTGGTACATTCTTTATAGATTTAGGATACCAAATGTGCTCATAGCTGATAATAGAAAAAAGCTTTTAGCCAATAATTTACGTAATTTTTGTATAAGGTTCCACATTAATCTAGTCCACACTTCCATTGCTCATCCCCAATCAAATGGCCTGGTAGAATCCATGAATAAGAATATTCTATAAGAATTAAAGAAAAAGCTAGATGACGTCAACGGCGCATGGACGGAAGAAACACTAGGCATACTATGGGTGATCCGAACAATAAAAACCCAAGCAACTGCAAGCACTACTTTAAGCCTTATTTACAGCACTGAAGCAGTTATCCCCATCAAAATAGGAGTCAATAGCCTACGCACCTGTAACACTAACGAGCAACTCAACTTCAAGCACCTAAAGGCCAATCTTGACTTACTAAAAGAAGCCATGGAAGAAGTCGCCATTGAAATGACAATACATGCGCAACAGACCTCCAGATATTACAATGGCATGTCCAAAATAGACAGTTCCAAGATAGTGACCTAGTTTTTCAAAATTATGAAACAAGTAGACCGATTGCCGAATGGAAGAAGCTATCTCTAAATTGGGAATGCCACTATTAGATATCTAGAGTTCTTAGATTTGGAGCATACAACTTAATAGATAAGGATGGAAAAACCATCCCCAATACATGAAATGTCGTCCCCTTAAAAAAATACTGCCTGTAAGTACCTTCTTCTAGAAACTTATGACTTTTGGCTAAAACCCCATCCTTTCTCTCTCAGAAAATTATTTGACATTTCAAAGCAATCTTTTAACATACGACAACCAGTTGCCCTATTAGCCTTCGAGGCCCAAAAAATGACACCTAATCATAGAGATCGCCACAACGGCTCTCAAAAGTGATACATTGTTACTTATATGCCATCTTGACAGAATACTTATTTCTGTGTGACACCTAGTCGCCAATCGACCACCAAGGCCCACAAAGTGACACCAAGTCACTTCAATCACCACCAAGGCCCCAAATTATTTATTTGCCACCTGGGCTAAACGTCTTACAAATACAACTACTTACTTCAAATCGCCAATCTCATATTTTAAGTTACAAATCTCACATAAATGTCTGATAATAAGGCAACCATCATTTGAACATAATTAAATCTTTTATTGATAAAAGTTATTTACAAAAAAAAAAAGTCGCTCAGGCATAGGAGTAACAAAGCTATTTACAGGGAAGTTAGTTTTCTATGGTCAATGAAACTGCCCGTTCACCAGCCTCATCACTCGACTCTCCTATTTTAGTCCCCTAAAGTGCAAGAGTAATAAAGGTTGCATCCCTTGCTCGCCCTTTCTCTACCTCTTATTGACTGGGCATTGTTGTAGCGTGGCCTGGATGCGAATCTTAACCAAGGCTGACTTAAATGGCCCTTGACTATATAAGTGGTGATGTATCATTATTTGAAAACTATTTATTCTTTTTTTGGGCCATATCGATATTAACATTCTTTTCTTTCTAGGGACTCGGTAGTTAAGATGAATCATTCACCCATCTTACCTTAAATAGTCATCACGAAATGACCATTTGTTTGGAGTCGTCACAAATCTGTTTTGGCCAGATGAGATTGATCACTTGTTAGAATTAATGGTTTAAAGGTCACGAAACCATAAAGATAAATTTCATGGTCTAAGGAGTATCAGAGATCATTTTTAAAGGTTTGAGAGTTGGTTACAGCTACAAGTAAGCATCGACCCTCTCGTGGTGCTCAAAATTGGTACCTTATTGATCATGGTTAATTTGAACTTTAATTTTTATCCGATTTCAATATGTGGTATTCAATTACAATTCCTGTATTGTTAAAATAAGATTTTATTTTCATGAGATAAAATTGAGGTTTTATATTTTAAAAATCGAAACATCTTGCGCACCCCCACTGGAAAACTAATGAGACATGAAAGTTTTTATTGTTCCCTTTTATACCACAACGGAAAACCAAAGGGATATAAAAAGTTCTAAAAAACCAAAATGTCATTCACATCCTACTGGAGTACTTGGCAGAATGTGAAAGGTTTTTATTTGTATAAAATTCTCGATTTTCAATTTGATAAGGGTATCTCGTCATTAGAATGATCCGTAAAACCCTATCACATATGGATGAAAGGAATTTCACGCATTATTCTAACTTCGACACATTACCTTTATTTTACAAAGACATACGAATTAATTAAAACAAAAATAAAGGACCTATGACTCGGTCTAGACTCTAAAGTACTAATTCGAATCTCAAGACTAAAAAGATAAAAGAAAAAATAAACCTATCCTTAAAGTATACGTTCGACATAGAAACACCCAGTGGTTACTTAAGACTAGGTTTTAAGAACAATTAAAATATCCCTAAGGCTTACCATCGACACTAAGGCACCTGATAACTTCTTAGGATTTGGTTCTAATAAAAATTAAAATATTCCTAAGGCTTATCATCTACACTAAGGCACCCGGTAACTACTTAGGATTGGGTTCTAAGGAAAATTAAAATATTCCTAAGGCTTACCATCGACAC
>JBBYHM010017582.1:0-10866 GCA_038381775.1 Adansonia rubrostipa
TCTGCCCGAAGATATAGATGTGTTTCGAGTTGATCCTTTTGAGGTTCAATTATTGCAAATATATATCTATATATATATATATATAGATATAAATAGATAAAAGATAAAGATAAAAGATACCCTTCATCGCAGCTTCTTTTTCGCTAGAGAGGGGCAAACGCAAACTGATGATGTTATTGACCATCGATTTTTTTTTTTTGGCGTACGGATATTAGTAATGGACCGATGAGAATAATGAGATGCTTATACGCTTGAATATTAATACACCCAAAGCTGTTGCTGTCAGTGTTCATTCTTCTTTTTCTATTTTAATTTCAATTTTTTTTTCTTTTATAGTTTTAGTCACATAGTTGTGCCTTTCGTGCACTCTTCGTATGCAATTAACTATAAGCAAAAATATAACAAAAATGAATTGAAAGGAAATACCCTATTCAGCATACTGCATACTTTTGCTTTTTTGACATAAAATAGCTGCACACGCGTTTGCGCACACACACACACGAAAAATTTGTTTACACAACAAATCTTATATGTTTTCGTAATATACGATTTATATTTATTTTATTTTATTTTTATATTTTATATTCAATTTATGTAAATTGTATACATTAAATTTTAAATAAATTAAAAATATTTAAGTATTTAATTTAATATAAAAAAATTTTAATCATTAGATATATATCAAAAGATGCTATTCTTGATGGAATTAATACAAATATCAGATGAATTTAAAATTTTAAATGTACGAATGCTATGATTATCTTGTTAAATCTCACAAATTAATATTTTAAAAATATTAATTATATATAAAATTATAAAAATATTTAAAATTAATTAATTTTCTACCGATGTATATTTTAATAGGAGGTCAAAAATTGAGGCTTTGTTACATTGCTTGTAATTTGTATAGCTATACGCAAATATCAATCTAAAAAGTCTTTTTCAAGCCAACCAAACACTAATCAATCGAAACTAACAAAAATACAATTAAATAATCACAAAGATATATACATTTAAGAAGGTCTATCTCATCTCCATTTTCCATTGAAGATGCCACACCATTTCCAGGCCACTAATTCATCAATATTTAAATTATTCAATTAGTTGACTTTGATAATTTTTAAACAAGAAAGATTATTGACTCTAAGCTAATTGTCAACTCTTATAAGTGTCAAAAATAGTGGTTGAGATCATCTTAATGATGAAGCAACAAAGTTTGTTGGCAAAGCAAATGTGGCGCATATTTAAGCACGCGACGGCTTGATAGGATTTTAAATTAGTTTTTGATTCTAAAATTCGTTCACCAAAGCCATAATGGATTAGGTCTCATTGAAAGCAATAGCAATAGCAATTGCCAATTACCCAATTATCTAACGTAACTAGTTTTTTTGTCCACTTTGAACTAATTTTATTTGGTAGCTATTTTATATATTTGACTTCAATATTATAAATTAAAATACTGGTTTTATTTTTTGTTAAAAGCACAGAGGTATTGTAAAAAGTGTAGTTATTATTAAATCATATCTTGATCAATTGGAATTAAACTTTAAGAGAATTGTAGCTTAATTAATTAATTAATTAATTTTGTTTTGCAAGTTTATAAAGCATAGTTAGCAATAGCTGGGTTATTGGATTAATGATTCATCTATTAATCAATCGATAAATATATAAATTCACAATTTTTTATGAAAATGATTGCTACTAGAGATGGGTGGATTTTAAAGGAGGATATAGATAGGAGCCAAGCCAGAACTATGGATGAGGCATATAAAAATCTGAGAGAAAACTTAATTTTACCATATCTTCAATTAATTAAATAAATTAATTTTAAAATTTTAAAATTTTAAAATATTTAAGGCAGCCGAGGCACCTGCCTACCCCTCCCTTTACCCCTTGATATAAACTTTGTTCATTATTTAAATAGTAAAGATTTTCATTACTTATTCATAGGAGATTAAGATGTTGTTTGATAAATTGAAAAAAAAATTAAGAGTTGAAAAATTAAGTTTGAATTTTTAGTACTAAATTTCAAAGTACTGAATTTGTATTGTAAATATTGTTTGGTATATTATTAAAAATTAAGTACTAAATATAATTATATTGTTTGATAACGGTAAATATTGAATCTTGAAAATTATTAATTTCAAAATTTTAATTTCAATTTTAATAATATTTTATATCACTTTGGATAGGTTGGATAAAAATTAAAATTTTAATTTAAATATTCATCTTTTGTAATTAAAAAAATAAAATTTAATTTACATATAACATTTTAAAAATAAGATTGACTTAATTTATCCTATATTAAGCCATAAATAACTCTCTACTTATTACCTTCAACACTTTTTTATTGAAAATTTTTAATTAAGTAACATTTAATATATGAGTGATAACATGTAATGAAAAACTTAAATCACTGAAAATTTTCAATGTGTTATCAAACACACTTAAATGATGGTTAAATTAATAAACACTCAAAAAGCAAGAAATAAAACAATATAAATTTTCACATAATTCGACCTCAACTGTTTACGTCCACGATCTTAAAAGGATGAAAACATTACTCATCAAACTTATAGTTTTTGCACAGATAAAACTATAAACCTTCTCACAAACAACTTGTAACTTTTATACAAATAAAGTTATAAACCTTCGTCACTAACAATATACTAATAGCTTTTGTACGTAGAAAGTTACAAACCTTTCAACAAATAACTAGTAGCTTTTGTATAGATAAAGCTACAAATCATGCTTCCACAATAACACTCGTAGAGTTTACATCTCTTTCATCAATGTTACGTCTATTTCCTAAAGTCAAAGTCTTTATTTATAAATAAACATTTCATTTGATTTAACATAATTACTCAATATAAAATTTAGACTCGATACTTAAGAAAGAATAAATATTTGTGTTTTCTTATATTTAGACGGTAAAAGCAAAAAATACGTTGCCAGACTAATAATGGAGAAATGGTGGCGAAAATAAATTTGATTACATAAACAATGATGTTTATGCATTTATTATTTTGTTTAGCGTCAATCAAATATTGTTTGAATTATATCATAAATTTTTTTAAAAGATTATTGTAATAAAACGACGACAACTAATAATAATATTTAAAAAACGAGAGCAATAAAAATCGAATACAAATCTATCAAAACTAATAGTTTTTGGGCCCACACGGCTTTTGTCTGTAGCCCACACGGCTATAGATAAATAAATAAATAAATTGCATACTCTTATGTCAAAAACACTCTCAATCCTTAATTGAAACTCAATCCAACATTTTCAACATTTATAAATACTAGATAAATGTTTGAACTTCGTTGGCGAAAATCGATTTAAAGTTATGGATTTATATTAATGTATGATTGGTGTAATGATATAGTTTTTAAGTAAATAAATTTAGAATTAAAATTAAAGTATAATAACAAATTATGTAATATTTGGAATAGTAAAAATATAACACAAAAATAATATTGAGAATAATTAAAACATAAGATATGAAATGAAAAATAATATGAATATGCTATGCAAGTGTATCAAAAATTATATAAAATTAATTATTAAAAATTTATATGAATTTATAATATTTTAAACACATAAAAAAATATGAATATGTAATTTTTCTTTAAATTAAATCATTATGACTAATTATACACAGTGCAAGATAAATTAAAACACAACATGAATACACAATCACTAATTAAGTAATATTTAAATTATATAATGATTGTTCAAACTTGAACTATAACAAAAAAAGTTCGAGCCTAAAATGTTTCAAAACTGAAAAGATTTTAATTCAAAAATAACTACTTAAACTTGAGCCTGAATTAAAAAAATCAAAATTAAAATTAAAAAATTTCAAATATGAAAACCTACGAACCAAAAAAGGCGCAAACTCAATATTACCAAAGTTTAAAATCTTATTAGTGTTTATTAAATGACAAAAAAAACTTTAAAAAAAATCTAAAATTACCTAATTAATCCTAACATCATGTGAAAAAGTCCAAAGCAACCCTATTTTTTTATTGAATGCCACAATTAACCCCAAACTAAAATTTGTCATACGTAGCAAAACAAATGGATTTTTAGAATTCCAAATCAAGCATTCTCATGCATTTGGCTTGGGGATAAGCTTTTAACGTAGGTTATAGATAACATTTTTTTAAATGAATTTGTTCTTCCAATAATAATAAAATAAGTGGAAAGATTAGAGCAAATCAATTTGCTTTTGATATGAGCAAATTTTGATCCAAGGAAGGTTCTGGATGAAAATGACTTGTCTTGATCAATTATATTCTCTCTCTCTCTCTCTCTCTCTCTCTCTCTCTCTTTTTCTTTTAATCCTAATCCAAGTGAGACAAAAATATATACATTTTATCATTACAATAAATATCCAAATGCATCGAGCAATTTTTGTTTAAAAATAAAAAGGAGTTAAAAACAGGAAAAAAAATCTCATCAAATATTATCCGAATTTTATTTTTTAAAAGTATTTTATAAATAAAATATAATTTTTTAAATATATAAAAATTTTAAAAATAAATATATTTATATAAAACATAAACACATATTCGACATAACTTTTTTTTTTTTTTTCTTTTTGCAAAGTTTTGTCCTGGCAATGAAACCCAATCTCCAATTCTTTAGCATGATGTCACATCTTCTTTCTCCTTTTGGGCCAGGCATGTTCCAGACAACACTTATCTTTTCCTAGAACCCTTGGGCTAAATTAAGATGGTTGGTTGGGTTGTCTCGAATTCTTTAGGATGGACCCGAAATTAGAGAATTAAATGCAAGTCCCCGTAGACTTTTTACGGATCCTTCTCGACCATCCTCTGGAGAATGAAGATAAAAGCAAAAAAACCATGTGCTACAGAAATAAATTTACAAAAGAAGCTAAATCCGAACGAAGGATCCACGTTCTGCACCTCGAGGGCTTCTAAGGTTTCAAACTACTTTATGCTTCAAATTATTCATTTAAATTTAAAAATTTATTTAATATTTAAAATAATTTAAATAAAAATATTAAATAAAAAATAAATTTTAAAAAATTATAAATTTCATTTTCAAATTAAGCTTAAATTTAAGTAAAAAAATATTAAATATATTTTAGATCAAATTAAACTTAAATAAATTTAAAAATTATTAATATTTTATTTGAGTTCAACTTGACTCGTTCATAAATCTAGCAAGCAACTATATTTTTTTTGTTAGTTCAAAGCTATCTCCAATCTATAGATAAATCTAATGAGCAACTACACTTTTTTATTCAAAGCTAAAATTTGACATATAACTGAAACAGATACCCCTCTTTAACACCAGCGTTGCTAAGGAATGGACGACTAGAAGAACTGCTAGGCTACTGAAGACCTGTTCATGGTTGGACAAACCTGGCTAATGTTAAGATTGGATTTAAGTATAAATTTTTTAATTCAAATTTATTTGATTAGATTTGAATTATTATTTAAATAATAAAAAATATTTTTTATTGAAATTTAATTATAAATATTAATATAAATATAATTTTTTTATTTTTTATATTAATTAAATAATAAAAAGACTTTTGGACTGACATTGAACAAAAATTTTGCAGATCTCGATCTGGCCCGACCTATTAACAAACTCTGGATCCAACTTGGCTAAAACATTTTAAACACTGATAGAAATCAAGAAAAATCTGGGTGGATAAACGATGACACAAGTAAATTACATTTTCCAATATCCAATTCTTGAGTTCAGAGGTTGGAAAGGGGATAAAAATGAAAAAGAATACAGCTGCTATTGCCCAAGATAATATGTTTATTGGTTTACGTTTTTGCTTCGAATTGATGATAACATTATCTATGATTCCATGGAATTTGCAGAGAGGGAAGTTAATTAAAAGGAGCTCACTGTAACATTAATGCAGAGAAAGTGCAGCATTCTGGTCCCAATAACATGAGAAATGAAGACTTATTGCTTATCCAAACCATTCTAAGCTATTCAGATAGGTTCATGTATATGCAGCCAAGCCAACTTCATATGAACATTGATGGTACACAGTGGCAAAGAAATCCACCCAAGCCAGTCATATATAGGTGACAATTAGATGGTGCTGGTTGCCTCAGGTTTTAAATTTTTGGCATTTTAAGTTTCAGTTCACTTTTGCCAACTAAATACTAAGATCAGTTGGTATGAACTGTTGATAGATTTTTGAAAGTTGTGAGTTCGGGAGAGTTTAGATGCATAATTTTTCTTCACGTGAATTAATTAAATAGGGATTGATAGAGTTATAGGTAGATTAAGAATGTAAAAAAAAAGTCAATTGGCTTTTAGCTCAAGCTATTGACTTTTAAAAACAGACCTAAGTTGGGTTTCAAAGCAAGTAGGAAGATCTGATGTGTTTAGTTTTGACTTTCATCACATTTTACTTAGAAAGAAGATAGAAATTGAATTTAATTCAGAAATCAAATTTGTTTTAGTTCATTTTAAGTTTAGATTTCTGTATGATCATTACAATTTGATTGTTCAAGTAAATTAGTTGGATTAATATAGATTGGCTTCAATCAGATTGAACAAAACCAATTGGATCAGTTCAACATTTTACAGGCATAATCAAACAAGCTTATCAGATTGGAGGTTCACCAAATTGGAAAAATATTTTTAAGCACATAAAAGAGAAACATAACAGACATTACAAACTGAGATCATACGTTTTACATTTTTTTTATACAATTGCAAGCACCTTAGAGTTTACCAAACAAGAACCTAGAATTGGTTTAAAGGGCACATGCATGTGCCGACATACAAATACAAGTGGCTGGAATTTTGGAGTACCAAAACCATCTTGCATTCTATAAGAAGCATTGGAAGCACACTCCTATTTATCTGAAAGGCGAAGGCATCCCTGTCTGCTCAACATCCATCTTGCAATCCTCGCCCTCTAATCTTTTAGTGCAAATGTGCAATTTAACTGGCTTTCTGCCAAACGAGTTCAATCAGAACCATCACATATATGAGATTATATGTGAAAAATCCTATTTCATTTCGGTGAACTACACTTTTTTATTGCACTCAAATAAATTTTCTCATTTAATTTGTATTTAATTAAACCCTTATTTCAAATAAAAAATATTAGAATTTAGCTAAATACAGCTGTAAAATCCAAAGGCTTTTTTATTATAGAGTTTAACCAAAATTAGCGATATAAGAAATTCAGTTGACATTAAATAGCTTTGAATTCCAGGCATTGACAAGAGATAAGACTGAGAAAGGGTTCAAAAACCAAGAAATCAGGGATCAAAGTTCAAGGTTCAAGGACAAAATGTTAAATGTAACTTTTTAACCAACGCCTGGAATTAAACAGTAGGAAATCGAGCTTCATACGACAAACTGAGTTCTTTAGATTACTCAAGCAATCTTTTGAACTAGAAGAAGGAAACAATCCTCAGAACAAGAAGTGATTTAGCAAATAGAGCATTGATACGTACTAAGGCGTGGAAAACAAAAATCTAGGCTAAAGAAGAATAGATGAGAGTTACAAGCTAGTTGCTTTCGTGAACAAATATATCCTTGATGTTAAAGAAAGAGGGATCTGATATAATCTTATCTGATCTCCACTGATTTAAGAGGTCAGATTCTAATTTTGAAGATTCATTGGCATTTCCGTGGTTATGAATATCTCTGTCTGTTTGTCTCCGTAACTTTTCTGATCTAAAATGCTTGCTTCTTTCTGGTTTTTCTTCAAAACTAAGAAAATGTAGGAAATATTAATAATAAACGGACATGTTACAATTGCAACCAAAATAAACTTCAGGAAAGTAGAGCAAAAGCTACCTTACAGCTATTCGACCCTAGATATTGTGATAATGAAGATCCGACCAAATTTAAGCAGCTGATTACCGGTGTAAAACACGCGTCACCTGCTAGAATAATGTAACATTACCAGATAAACAATTCTTACGTACAAAAATACAATTACCAGTGTATATATATATATATATATATATATATATATAAAATATCCCCTACGTCGTAAACACCTTCGCCTTGTTCAAAGGTACCATCACTATCAGACTATTCAAACCCTTCTTTAGGCGAATTCGGAGCCTGACCAGCGATTCTGAAATGCGATTTGCGGTCCACTTGCCACTTGGTTGAATTTTGAAATCAAGCTTGGATTTTGGATCCGTTTCACGTTTCTCCAGTTCTAAAATTGAAATTTCTTTTCGAAAATTAAAATATAATGGCCTATTATTAGCAGCTCGCTTTATCTAACCGAGATAGGTCTTATTTTAAAATTCAAGTTAGATTGGACTTCGAAAGTTTTTCTTTTTTTTCTTTTCTTTTAATACTAATAAGTATTTGAATTCTTACGTTGTTTTACTTTTCTTATTAACTCGAAGATAGGATTTAAAATAAAGTACAATTTGAATACATTAATTTGATTCATTATATGCAAAAACATTAAGATAATATAAATATTTAATTTATTTAAATTATATTTATGTTCATCATTTATTTCTTATTAAAAAATATAAAGCAGTAAAATATAAATATAACAACTATAACTTATAAGTATATCATTATTTAACATAGTTTACTTTTATTATTTAATCATCATAAGGATTTTTTCTTTTGATTAACACTTAAAGTTTTTATTTTTAAATTATATCACCTGATATTATTATTTAATATTTTAATTTTTATTGATAATTTATTAATATAATAGTTTTTATCAATAATATATATAAAAAATTAATATAACATTATTTTTTTTAAAAAAAATCAATCATTGCATGAGACGTAAACAAAATTGAGAGTTATTTAAAAAGTATCACGAATACGAATACAACATGAAAAATAATCAAAATATTATATAACATAAAAAGAATAATATTACCACAACACAAATATACGACTGTTAAAATTTATACAAAATAAACGTGACATAAAATTGAGAATCATTTGAATAATGTAAATTAAATTTGATAATTTTAAACATGACATAGAAATAATTAAAACAAAAAATATAATATAACATGAATTGAATAATATTACCGCAACACAAATATACGATTATTAAAATTTATATAAAATAAATGTGAGGTGAATAATGTTAATTAAATTTAATAATTTTAAATATGATATAAAAATAATTAAAATATAATATAAAAAAATAATATCATTTACATGACTTAATGAATAAATAAATAAATAAATGTATCAAATTTATAAAAATTAAAAAAATATATATAATTAGATAATTGTAAACATAGATTTTGATTATAATTTTAGCAGGGACGAGTGACCGCGGCTAGAACAAACGACAGCTGAAAATCGCTTGGAGCGGTACAGAGAGAGTACGAATATAGAGAAGGAGAGCAGAAACTGAAGTGAAAGGAAATTTGGGCTTTTCACAAAAGCAACAAAATGCTGCGCATTTGGGCATTTAAAGCAATTAAGAAAAAGAAACCAAGATAAAGTCTGCGTATGATGTACTTGTGGAAAGTATTGATTATGAAGTCTGCGTGTCATATTGTACCGTACTGATTTCTTCATCTTTTAAAAAATTATTGCGTTACCTTACTAATATAGTTTGGTGCCGTAATTGAACATCGTGTTCGCACCTTAAATAAATAAATAAATAAATAAATAATTTAGACGTTATTAAAATTTTGAAAGTATATTTTTTATTACAATTTAAAAGCAATAAATTCAATTAAAAAAATGCAACCACGTTTCAATATAGGAACAAGTAAAATATCAAAAGTCATACCTAAATTTGTTGCTTATTAGGTGAAAGTTTCTATCAAATTCATCAACCTAATTAATATAGCTCGTAGTTTGTAATGATCACCATGTGCACTTGTCCAGCAATTTAGAAAAACGATGATTGCTTAACATTAATGCTTGAGTGCTTTTGATTTCATTGCATAGCTTCCATTTTTCAAGTTTGCAAGTTGCAATGAATTTCCTTTGAGCAATCTTTCAAAGCTTTGTAAACTAAATTGGGTCCTCTTCTTTTGGCGTCGTAATTGCGACTATCATTTGATCGAAGCTGTTTCTTTAGCGTCATCTCGTTATTAGGATTGTTTAAAGATTAAATTATTTTTTAAAATTAATTTGATATTTAAAAAATTTTTATATAAAAATATTAAATTTATAAAATAAATTTAGGTAAAAAATAAAATTTTTTAAAAAATAATTGAATTTTGAATAAAAAATTTTAAGTTTAGACCTAGCTCTACCCAAATAAGATTTTTATATTAAAAATTTTACATTTTATAATAATAAAAATAATAATTTTATTTTATTAGTTGTTAATTTGTTCGAAATTTTTTTATAATGAAAGTTATATTATACATTTTAAAAACAAATTAATAAAAAATTTGTTAGAATATATTTAATTATTAAAAATTAAATTAAAAATATATTTTAAAAAATAAAAATATAATATAAGTGAACTTAAATAAACTTGAATTATCTAATTAAAAATATTATTAGATTTAGATAAAAAAATTTACTCATATTTCGAATCAAGCTAATTTTATAATTATTTATTTTAAATTACCTAAATTATTATTTTTTAAAAAATAAAAATAAAAAATATTTATGTTATAATTAATATTATATATTTCAAACACAAACTCACGTGAGAGAAAGAGCTTAATTTGTTTTTCTCCAATGACGTTTTCACGTGGAGAGATCAGGAAAATCTTTCTTATGTAGGCAATTGAAGTGTTTCATTTCTTGACGCATCAATTTCATTATTATACTATATCAGCTTGTCAGTCTGAATATGACTTGTTCAGAGATTGAGTATAGATTCAGTTTATATTAAATTTGACACAAATAAATATTTTAATAATTTAAATTAA
>JBBYHM010017634.1:0-10865 GCA_038381775.1 Adansonia rubrostipa
CCGCTTATATGCCCAAAGACCTTCCCTTTCTTATCCAATGTGGGATTAATGCACCCTGCCTACTTCTTTAGAGCGCTGGGCGTGACACTAGCTTGTTGCTTTCTTTAACATGGTCAACGCAACACAAACTTGTTTGAAGGATTTAAATTGTTGGGTGTATGCGACAGACACATTCATCTCAGGAGACAAGATTGTCATTTAGAGACAATGAGACCAGCCGATCGATTGCACCATTGGCTTGTTGCTGCTGATGCGGACCAACATTCCTTAGAACTTCCATGGCCTCTGCAACTTTTGCTTTTAAAGCTTCTGGAGATTCCAGCATTTGTGAAACCTCAGTCTCGTCCATCTCTAGAAGCATGCCTGTCACCTTAGCTTGCAGTATCATGCTCCAGCTGGTCTATAATTGGCTATAGATTTTCACCAAGCAACTGCGTAAAACAAAAATGTCGAAAGAAACATTACTGAGGGACGAAAAGTTTGAGGACATTATGTTTAACACAGCTACTTAGTTCGTTACAAATTAAAAGTACTATTCCAGCCGTTGGATCAAATTTAAATGAACCCAACCTTTAAATGTTTCATAATTTACAAGCCTCCTAATTTTAAAAATTTTTAAATAATGATCGATAGATAAAAAATAAAATATAATATTATGATTTTAACTCTTCTTAAATTACAATGACGCATAAAATTAAATTATAAATTAAAAAAGTTAAATTAACAATTATAATATTATTGAGTTCATTTAAATTTATTTAATATTAATATATATTAAAATTTTTTAAAAACTTTAGGGCCGTGGCCCTCAAGCCATCATGAAGCTTCATCTCGATTACATAATATGAATATGATATAAAAAATAATTAAAACACAATATGACAAATTTATTAAAAACTGCATAAACGAAGTATTAAGATTTCAATTTATACAAATATACACAAAAAATGTATGTATGTAATACAAACAAACAATTACCGTGTCTAAATATATCTTATTCTAAAAGTGTTACAATTTTTAAAAATTATTTATTTGGTCTTTGATTATTTTATCTTTCAGATTTTCATCTAAATGTTTAATCTTTTTAAAACCCCAATGATAAAAAACTCCTTTTTTTTTTTTTTTGCAAAATTACATGTAAAAAATAAATAAGAATTATCATTCATAAAAAACATTACTTAAAAAAAATATTATAAAAAAATAAAAAATATATATAAAATTTGAAGAAATTTATATATAACTTGAACTTAAAAGCTAATTTATATTTATATTTCTAAGCATACTTTTTTTAGAAGTTATTTCCATTAAAATATTAAATATTTATTTGGGCGGAAACTGAAATATTTAGGGCCGCAAAAATAAAAAAAAGGCCCAAGATCGCAAAGTCCAAATCAGCGTTAAGTCGGTTACCCTCGTTAATAACTATATCTCCGCCTTCAAACAAATGTAACGCTCCTCTTTTCGGCCCTCTCTTCGAATTCCCCAAAGTTTGCCTTTCTTTCTTCTTTTTGTTCTTTATTTCGTCGACAAAAATATCCAAACACGGACAAGGCGAGGCCACTGCCACCGAAGGAAAATTAAAAAAAAAAAAAAAAAAGACGATAGAAAATGGAAGCTGTTCCCCATTCGAATTCCCTCTCCCTCACTCGCCTACGCGCCACTGCTTCCATTCACCACATGCCTTGCCAGCTCGTCTTTCGCCCCGTCCAGCGCTTCCTCTTTCCCTCATCCACTATCAGCGCTGGCTCTGGTTTTCGCAGCTCATCCGTTTCCATTGTCGCCGCTAGCGCCACTCTCACCACCAATTCCGTTTCGGTTTGTTATACCTTATCTCTTCGCTTTCAAATTTCTCGCGTTTCTTCTCTCTGCATTTTTTATTTCATGGGGAATTTTTAGTAAATTTCACTTCTAAGTATTAGCAAGCAATTTGTAATTTTTTTTTTATTTCTTTTTAATGTTTGGTCGCAAACTTTTGAAAACATAGCTGAAACTAATACTAATATTAGAACTGCTTTAGAAGCTAAAAATCTTAGGGAGAGTTCGCTTCTAATTAGCATGGAATTATGGAGTTTCATTCATTTTTATCTGAAAACGTTTGGCTTATTTGCGTTTCAATATCTCTATGCCCTTGATTTTACTATAGTAAATTGCAAGTTTTCAGGTGTATTAATCGATTCAAAGACAGTACCTAAGCTCTAGGAATATTGCTTTTCATTTGTTTTATGTGAATTCGTTTGACTGATATATATATATATATATATATATATATATATATATGTCTTCATCTTAAAACTTTTAGTTCTAATTTCTAATGCTTTAGTTGAATACAATTAATTTCTAATTTTATTTTTTGTTTCTATTGTCTGTATATTATGACACTACCGTTTTACTCAAAAATACTTTGATTCAAGAGGAAAACGGCAGCATGGGAAGACGGTTATATTGTTTTAAACTTCACCCTTGTTTCTGTATGAACAGTTTTTTTTTTTTTTTTTTTGGCGCATGCAGCCAAGAGATGGAGTATATACAGTTGGGGATTTTATGACGAGAAAAGAGGATTTGTATGTGGTAAAGCCAACAACAACTGTTGATGAAGGTATTTGTTATTCTTAGTCTCTATCCTATAATTTGTTGTATCTTTTATTTATTTATTTTTTTTTAAGGTCTAATTTAGTGATCTTTTGCTAACACGAACAGCACTAGAAGCCCTCGTTGAACACAGAATTACTGGTTTTCCTGTGATCGATGATGACTGGAAATTGGTATGTTATCTTATCCTTTAGTTTTCGTAATTGCATTCTTTTGGTAATTTTCAATACCAAACTATCATGAAATCCTGAACTTATAAGTGGAATTGTAGCATTTTCATTGTCCCACCAGGCCTACGACCCAAAATTGAGTGTTGGATTGGATCTTTGATCTTGTCAATGAAGGGTAGAATTCTGCTCTTCAAAACTGGAATTTTGGGTTCATGACTCATTAGGTTTTCGTTCTTTTTCCTTTTGTTGTCCATTACTTATTATATTATACTTATTTATACTTTTGCCTACGGCCCAAAATTGAGTCTTGGATTGGACCTTTGATCTTGCCAATGAAGGGTAGAACACTCTTCAAGACTGGAATTTTGGATTCATGTCTCATTAAGTTTTCCTTTTTTTTTTTGTTGTCCATTACTTATTATATTATACTGATTACTTATTCTATTGCCTTATTAATTATTCTATTACCTTATTCAATTATTAGTATATCTAAAAAAATTAAAGGGTTCTGAAAAACAATGAAAAATCTAAACTAAGAATAGAAATCTGCATCTCTTAAAAACAATATAACCATCCCTTTCTTGTCCCGAAGGCTAGGAAAGTGAAGAATACTCCTTGTAATTATTTTTTCCCTCAAATTGAATTAGAAAAGAAAACTCAAATGATATGTTGGAACAACGCTTACTTATTTTTTCTTCTCCATAATGCCCACGAATAGTTGCTTCGGGAGTCACTAAATAAGGCTTAGCCAATCTTATTACTACAGAGTCAAGTCAATCAACTTGAACAATGAAAACTTGACCTGATTTTACGTGTAGTCTGCTTTTGGCTATACATACATCTTCTCAAATAAACTGTCCAGGACAAATTATTGTGGACGTTTCTTCACAATAATTATGATGATTTTCATGACGGGAAATACTAGTTCAAATTGAATGCTCTCACAACAATGTTAAGGCATGGACCTAGACTATAAATTCTCCCATTTTTATCATCTAAAATAATTAAGTAAATATCTAGGTGAAAGGGTGACCAATAGAGACTGTAGGTATACACATATATGTTCCTCCCTTTCTCCATACTTAAGACTTTTAAGCTGAGCATATGGTGGGTGAAGGAAAGATGGTTCTGCCCATATGATGACTTTCTGGACTTGTTCGCATCTCCTTTGTAGATCAACTCATTATTGCTTAATGTCTAAAGTGTCAACATTTAAGATGCCTTCTTTTTCCAAAATTTGCACCAGTAGCAGTCAATTTTGGTTTTGTCTGTTTGGTTTTTAAATTTGTTTGATCTTTTTGACCTAGTAAATATTAAGTATTACTTTTGGAATAATTGGAATTTGTTCTTTGCTGCTGCAGGTAGGACTTGTTTCTGATTATGATTTGCTAGCTTTGGACTCAATATCTGGTAAATTGAAGTTATCTAATGAATTCCACTATGTCATTCATCTTTCTTTTAGTTGTTATTTCCTTATTATCTGCTATCCATGTACCCAGTGTAACTCTGTACAATTTTGTTAGAAGTAGACAACAATGTTTTCAATTTCATCTTGATATTAGCAAAAACTGCAGTCTGATTTGAGCGTTGGATTTTTATTACTTACCTTTCTTGTGGTTTTTAGGATTTTCCTTTTGTTGATGGTATAGCGTGGACCAGTTAGTATTAAGCCATGACACAAGCCCTTCTATGGCAATTGCCCACTAAGAATGCCATTGCTCTTTTATTCTTGCTAGGCTAATAGAAAGTAGAGTGGGCATTGATTGTTGTAAAACGAAATTTCTTTACTATGATTGAGTAGAAGTCTGTGCCTTTGTGGAAATGTGTCATGAATCTGGGATATTTTAATGTAATGATAGTGATTTCTTACTTAATTTGAACGTTCTTTCAACCAGGGCAGCGGGCTGAGAATGATTTGTTTCCAGAAGTTGATCGCACTTGGAAAGTAAGTGTAAATAGTCTATCTTCTTGAAATAGATGCATCTTTTTAGCAGGAGTCTAATCTTTCTACATACTTTTATATATTATTTAGTTGCGGAAATTTTTTTTTCCATTAAATCATTATAACAAGTAAACATTAACTTCTTGAATCTTGATAAATAGAAATGAAGTTGTGGCAATTGCTTCCATCAGATTTTTAAAAAGGGATATAACAATTTTCTTGCCTTGCATTGGTTGGTTTATTTGGCAGAAAACTAACCTACCTTGGGCAATTGCAATTCTAAATCTGCTTATTTTATGTATTTATTTTCTAAAATGCTAGTGTCTTTTGGCACAGGAATTTTTTTTTTTTTTTTTTTTGCAAAAGAGAATAATTTCATGAAATTTTATATAATGTGAAAAAGTATGCCTTTATCAAATGCTTTCTGACACTGTGCTTGTGGTGGTGGAGCAAAATTATTTTGCTCCGACTTTTCATTTTTTCTTGAAGCACTTGTGTCCATTGCATATCTGGACATAAGTATAAGGATATGATCATCTTAGAATCCTCTAAATACATGAAAAATCTTTAAAAAAATTGAACATATCCTTGTTTGACACTCACGCTCGAATCTGACTAACTTAGGAACAAAATATATATTTTTCCGTAAGTTAATACAAACTAGATTTTAAACTTTGAACGTTGCAATATATTTTTCCGTAAGTTAATACAAACTAGATTTTAAACTTTGAACGTTGCATAGCTTGGCAGTGTCCATTACAATTTACAGCAACTGGCTCCAGAAGAACACATTTGTACTAATCATTTAATTTTACGTACCGAGTGGTCCTTAATTTTGCAGACTTTCAACGAGGTGCAGAAGTTACTCAGTAAAACAAATGGCCAGGTTGTTGGCGATTTAATGACACCAGCACCGGTAGTTGTACGTGAAACAACAAACCTCGAGGATGCTGCTAGGTCTGTTGGACTTATTCCGCCTTTGCTTTAGCACGTTTTGGTTAAATACTTCCCTAATAAATGCTTCTGCTTTTTTTTTTATTTGTCAGAAGAGGAAAGCCTTAAGATTCAAATCTATAAATTCTTTATCTTAACTCATATCATCTTACACTTGAAACAAGCCCAATAAGCGGTCACTGTATACTTGGTAAACTATGTTCAAGGAAATTATCAAACTTAATAATGTGTTTATAAAAAAATTTCAGAATTTTGCTCGAGAGAAAATATCGTCGACTTCCAGTTGTTGATGCTGAGGGTAAGCTGGTAAGTGAAAAAATATTTAAAAAAAAAATCCCTTTGATTTAAACCCTTTGTTCGTTATGTTTTCTTCTGGTGTTTGCTAAGCTCTTTTTTTTTTTTTTTTTTTTTCTCTTTTCCCTTTTTCCGAAGGTCGGTATCATCACGAGAGGAAATGTTGTAAGAGCTGCCCTTGAAATAAAGCGCAAAAATGAAGGTAAAGCATAACTCTGAGAAAATCATTCAAGGAAATTTTACCCATTTCGAGAGAGTCATTTTTTTTTTCCTGCTAGCTTGTATCCATTAAGCAAAGAAAAGATTGGGGAAGAAGATTACATGCTTAATATGTTTGATTTTATATCATTTCCATTATTAACATCATAATTATACAACTATTTACCAAGGATTAACACGTTGGCAGGGTAATACTTAAGCAAGTTCTTGTCAAATGCCTTTTAATCTGTTACCACACGTGCACGGTGAAATGTTATTATAGTCTGCTTTTTGAAACATAGCTTAAAGATTTTTGCAATAAAACATTGTTGCGTGGACAACGCTGATTTTGTAACATAGAATCCGAAGCAGTTGGTTGTTGAACTGAAATTACCAACTGTAACTATATTCGTTGCTAAATGGGGCTGCATTGAACTCCATTTTTATTTCTTGCGCTTCAATTTTTTGTTTTTATTTTTATTTTTGGGTGTAACTACTCAGCCAACAATAGTGTTCTTATTTGGATGTTTGGTGTACGTCTCTCCTTTGAGTTCGATGGGTGGCTGATAGTTGTATAGTATTTTTGTTATTTTTCCTGTTACTTCTCTGTGATGATTGTTTTTAAATATGTATTTTTATATAAATTTGAATATATTAATAATTTATATTTTTAAATCCATTCAGTTTGACAAGCTTAGTTTGAGTTAAATTTTAATATTAATTTTTATGATTTAGATTTGATCCAACATGAATCATTTAAATATAAATATTATTATAAAAATAATTTTTTAATATTTTAATATATTTAAATAAAAAATTTAAACTGTTGGATCAAATCAAATTCAAGTTTAAGTTTGAATTTTAAATCCTTTTCTAGTTATGATTCAATTCAGCTTGGGAGGTCTATATTATTTTTTATTGAATAATATTTTATAATTATATTTTTAATTGTATTATTTAAAATAATCAATTCTAAAACCAAATGGTATAAGAAAACTAAATCTGGTAGAGCATCTATTCCACATCAAAAAAGGCCAATGGACTCTTGAGTTTTTATTGTTAAACTAAACAATATTCATCAGCCGATTGTGGTGGGGACTCGAATCCAAAATGGTTGTGTTATGTCGTCTACAGGCATGGCCTGCAAGTTGTTAACTAACACACGAGGAAGAAAACAAGCATACCCAAAAAAAAAAAAAACTTTTATCTGATTGGTGTTTTAAACGAGGAGCGGCGATTTGACATGTTCCCAAACAAAAGTCTACGAATCCAAAGCTTTTTTTCGTTAAAAAAAAAAAAAAAAAAACCCCAAAGCATCGAGCTTAAGTGTTTGGTTAAACATCATCATCCACTTCCAGGCGAATGGCAAATCCCTTTTTTTTTTTTTGGCTTATTGTGTCCCACACACAAGGTGGAGAACCAAAAAATAATACCTAACTTAAAATCTTATCACTCAAGTATCTATAACTTTAGTGGAACACAATATTAAAAATACACAAAAAAATTAAAATATAGAAATAAAAAATATTAATTTATTTGATATATTAAATTAATTATAACAAGTAAAATTATGAAACGAAACAATACACGAATTATTATATTTAAAATTTTTTATGCATTGGGATGTATTTTGCAGGCTATTGCCCCTTCCCCACTTTCCTTCTATTTGTTCAGGGCGAGGAAAGAGCTTTAGACGCAAGATGAAAGAAGAAAAGAAAAAAAATTAAAAGCTTGTGAAAAGCTGAAAACCCAAATAATGACAATTTTTTTCTTTAAAAAGAAATAGAAAGAAGAAGGAAATAAAAAGATAGAAATTTTAGTACTAAATATACATTTACCCGTTTTTTTCTTACAATACGCAAAATTGTTTTGCCATTACATCCCAAATATCAAAATGAAAAGGAAAAAAAAAAAAAACCCTAAATAGAAAAACCGAAAGATTAATTAATACAAAGGCTTCATCATTTCTTCAGCCGTTACTTAGACTTACTTGCCTCCACTATGGCGCACGTTAGCTACTGGCCACAGTGCATGTTAGCATCCACTTACCTTCTTCCCCCTCCCTTTCTCAGCTCAGCCGCCAGAAGAGACGGACCAAATATTGCTACTTCGTAATAAATCATAATGATTGGATTGGAGGGTCATGATTAAATCAACTCTTTTTTTTTTTTTTTGCTTTCTACTTCGTTTCCCATTCACCATCTGAATCCTCCGGATCGGGCATCTTGTTCAAGTCAACCCGCTGCAAGAACCCGGCACTTGGCTTCAACTCATCGCCATAACTCCGATTATAATTCTGATTAAGATTATAACTATCATGACCATGATGATGATGAGATGCCTCAAGAGCATCAACTCTAGCACCAACTTCAATAGCTTTTTTCCTTATAGAAGCCGCCGACAAATCGCCACCGCCGCCCCCGCCGCCAACTTTCTCCCCAGCCAAAAGTTCGGGAAAATTCAACCTAGCGGACGGTCCACGTAGGTAAAAAACCGCCGTATCATACGCCCTGGCCGCCGCGACAGGGGTCGAATAAGACCCTAACCAAATCCTCGACCGTTTATTCGGTTCCCTAATCTCAGCCACCCATTTCCCCCACTTCCTCATCCTTATCCCTTTATATGGCCTTTCCGTGGACTTTCTCGAACCCTCTCTTGAAGCAACAACTCCTGTTCCATCTTCCATGGCTTCGAACTTGTTCGACAAAATCTATGTACGTTTCTCAGCTTTGGGTGCGGGATTTTTTTTTTTTTTCAAATTAGGACAGGGGAGGGGAAGAACAAGGAAACGGAAGGGTTGAGTATTTTTAAGATGTCAACATGTTATGTTTAGTTTGGTTGTGTCATGCGTTTAAGGTTACACGTTGAAATGTCTTTCCGAGACATAACGAAGTATATGCTGAGAACTCAGAAAGAAATGGGAACGAAAAAACAAATTTTCCAAATTCACCGACATAAATACCCATAAGTTTTTATTTTTATTTTTTGTAATTATTTTTTCCCCTCAAATGTTATAATTTTGGGGGGAAAAAACGGAGATGCTTTAGTCTTTGGCATCGTATTAGGGTTTGTTCTTTATTTTTGGCCTTGTTTTGGTATATTCTGAGAATAAAAAAATTTATAAAAAATTATTTATATATATTAACGGTAAAATTTTTATTTTTTATAACATAAAGATGAAATTTATACTAACATAAAGATTTTGTAAAGTTCTTTAAATTTATTTATATTTTTATAAGGGAAATAAAAAAATTATAATTTCTATTATATTTTATAAGAATATGCATCACTCAATTAAATTTATTAGTGAAAACTTAGTTGGAGAAGAAAGACGTAGTAAAATTAATATTTTACTTATTTCTATTTACAAAATCTAAAGATAACATAAAGATGAACTTTGTCTTTTACATATATATATATATAGGATAATTTAAACGTTTTCAAAGGAATATGAATATGAGAGGCTGAGAGTCCAAATTAAAATTTTTCAAAGAAAGAATTATATATATATATATATATATATATATACACGCGCGCGCGCACCAATGTCTTGAAAATTTTATGAGGAATTTTATTGCAGGGTTTAGGGTTTAACAGTGAGAATATATTCTAAATTGTGAGATTAAATAGTGTCATTAGGTGCTTGTTTAACTGCATTTGTACTTTAAATTGTTTAATCAATAATAAATTAATTAACTATATAAAATATCACAATGAAATTATATATTCTTCTGCTTATAAAATTAAACAAAAATTCACCATTAATATACTTTTCTCAAGCTTTTATTGAGTTGCTAAAATTTAATTTATAATTATAAAAATTTAAAAAAATTAATATCTTACGAACAAATCAATAATTGTCGACTAATTAATTTAATTTTAGGGTGAATGTTTCGGCATTGTTTTTTTGTTATTAATACTTATTTTTATTTATTTATTTTTTAAGGGGGGGCAAGAGCAAAGGGGTCGGTCGGTGGGTGGTCGGTTGATGGAGATGCCGTTTCCTTGCACGCAATAAAAGTGGATGGGCATTTTTATCCTTATCGAATTTTTTTTCCTATGATAAATTTGAGGATAATATTGGAAAAATATTTACTAACTGTGTTATGGCCCACCAACCCTCACATCAATTTAATAAATTCAAGATTTTATTTTTTATATTTTATATTTTTATAGAGATTAAATAATAATAACAATACCTTTCACAAAAAATATCAAATAATGTGGATACTTACACTAATTTGGTTATAACAAGCCATGTGTAATTTAAAACACTCTTCTAGATCTTATCCTTGGACATATACATAGGAGAATCAAAGTTATCCCAATTTAAAATTAATTAGTTTTACTTTTTAAAATTGTACATACAATTTTCAGTTTAAAATATTAATTATTAAATTTAATAATATAATTATATTCATCGTATTTTTAAAATTTTAAATCAATTAAATATTTTTAAAATTATACTTTTTTAATATTTATTTAATAATTAAAATTTTTTATATCAGATAAAATTATTAAAATTTTTTAATTAATTTTAAATTTGATGTGTATAATTTATATTAATAAAATATAAAATTATAAAATTAAATTAATTATACACTAACGTAATTGAATCTTCATTTACGTATATATTACAAGTGCATCTTTATTACTAATTAACTTGTATTAGTGTAAATGGGCATTTAAATATTGAACCTCTTATTCCATCCATGATA
>JBBYHM010017655.1:0-10864 GCA_038381775.1 Adansonia rubrostipa
TTCACGAATGAACTTCAATTATAAGGAAAATGGTGGAAACAAAAGCTTTGCTTGCAAATCCAAAGCATCAATATCATATATCCCAAAGAGGAGAACATGATTATAGTGCCTATAAAAAAAGAATGGAGAATATTATGGGCATACAAGTTTGTCTATTTTCACGTATAAACTTTGATTATAAGGAAAATGGTGGAAGGAAAAGCTTTTCTTGCAAGTCCAAAGCGTCAATGTCATGTATCCTAATGTGAAGAACATGATTGTAGTGCCAATGGTGAAAAGAATAGAGATTATTTTAGTATCCAAGTTTGTCTCATATCGTGAATGAACTTTAATTATAAGGAAAATAGTGAAAAGAAAATCTTTTCCTGCAGGTACAAAGCATCAATATCACGTACCCCAATGCAGAGAACATGACTTTAGTGCCAATGACAAAAAGAATGGTAATTATTATGAGTATCCAAATTTGTCTCATTTGACGGATAAACATTAATTATATGGAAAATGGTGGAAAAAATGCTTTTCTCGCAAAAATTGAAGCATTAATATCATGTATCCAAATGAGGAGAACATGATTGTTATGCCCATAACAAAACAAATAGAGCTTATAACGAGTATCCAAGTTTGTCTCATTTCGCGAATAAACATTAATTATAAGGAAAATGGTGGAACGAAAAGCTTTTCTTGCAAATCCAATGCATCGATATCGTGTATCCTAATATAGAGAACATGATTGTAGTGCCCATAACAAAAAGAATGGAGAATATTATATGCATCCAAGTATGTATCATTTCAAGAATAAACTTCTATTTTAAGGAAAATGGAGGAATTAAAATTTTTTTTGCAAATCCAAAGCGTCAATATCATGTATCCTAATATGGAGAACATGATTCTAGTGCCCATAACAAAAAGAAAGGAGATTATCACATGATCCAGGTTTGTCTGATTTCATAGTAGAACTTTGATTATAAGGAAACTAGTGGAAAGAAAAGCTTTTCTTGCAAATCCAATGCATCAATATCGTGTATCCTAATGTGGAGAACATGATTGTAGTGCCAATAGCAAAAGGAATGGAGATTATTACGAGTATCCCAGTTTGTCTTATTTCATGGATGAATTTTTATTATACAGAAAGTGGTGGAAAGAAAAGCTTTACTTGCAAATCCAATGCATCAATGTCATTTATCCCAGTGTGGAGAACATGATTGTAGTGCCCATAACAAAAAAGAATGGAGAATATTATGAGCATCCAAGTTTGTCTCTTTTCGCAGATGAACTTTGATTACAAGGAAAATGGTGAAAAGAAAAGCTTTTCTTGCAAATCCAATGCATCAATATCGTGTATTCCAATGTGGAGAAAATGATTGTAGTGCCTATAACAAAAAGAATGGAGAATATTATGTGCATCCAAGTTTGTATCATTTCACGGATGAACTTTTATTTTAAGGAAAATGGCAGAAATAAAACCTTTTCTTGCAAATCCAAAGCGTCAATATCATGTATCTCGATGTGGAGAACATGATTGTAGTGCCTTTAACAAAAGGAATGGAGAATATTATGAGCACCCAAGTTTGTCTCTTTTCATGGGTAAACTTTGATTGTAAGGAAAATGGTGAAAAGAAAAGCTTTTCATGCAAATCTAAAGCATCAATATTGTGTATCTCAATATGGAGAACATGATTGTAGTGCCCATATAAAAAAGATTGCAGTATATTATGAGTATCCAAGTTTGTCTCATTTCATGGATAAACATAAATTATGAGAAAAATAGTGGAAAGAAAAGCTATTCTTGCAAATCCAAAGCATCAATATCGTGTATCCTAGTTTAGAGAACATAGTTGTAGTGCCCATAACAAAAAGAATGGAGAATGTTATGACGTTCCAAGTCTGTCTCTTTTCATGGATGAACTTTGATTATAAGGAAAATGGTGGAGAGAAAAGCTTTTCTTGCAAAACCAAAGCATCAATATTGTGTATCCCAATGTGGACAACATGATTGTAGTGCCCACAACAAAAGAAATGGAGAATATTATGAGCATCTAAGTTTGTCTCTTTTCACAAATGAAATTTGATTTTAAAAAAAATGGAGGAAAGAAAAGCTTTTCTTGCAAATCCAAAGCACCAAAATCATTTATTCCAATGTGGAGAACAAGATTGTAGTGCCAATAACAAATGAATTGGAGATTATTTCGAGAATCCAAGTTTGTCTTATTTCATGGAAGAACATTAATTATAAGGAAAATGGTGGAATAAAAGCTTTTCATGGAAATCTAAAGCATTAATATCGTTTATCCCGAACTGGAGAACATGATTATTGTGCCCACGACAAAAAGAAATGAGATTATCATGAGGATCCAAGTTTGTCTCATTTCACAGATGAACTTTGATTATAAGGAAAATGAAGGAAAGAAAAGCTTTACTTGCAAATCCAATGCATCAATATCGTGTATTCCAATGTGGGGAACATGACTATAGTGCCAATAACAAAAGGAATGGGGATGATTACGAGTATCCCAATTTGACTCATTTCACGGATGAATTTTTATTATATGAAAAATGGTGGAAAGAAAAGCTTTTCTTGGAAATCTAATGCATCAGTATCATATATCCCAATGTAGGAAACATGACTGTAGGGCCCATAACAAAAGGAATGGAGATTATTACGAGAATCCAAGTTTGTCTCATTTTATGGAAGAACATTAATTATAAGGAAAATGGTGGAAAGAAAAGCTTTTCTTGCAAATCCAAAGCATCAATATCATGTATCTCAATGTAGAGAACGAGATTATAGTGGCAATAACAAAAGGAATGGAGATTATTCAGAGTATCCAAGTTTATTTCATTTCACAGACAAACTTTGATTAAAAGGAAAATTATGGAAAGAAAAGCTTTTCTTGCAAATCCAAAGTGTCAATATCGTGTATCCCAATGTGGAGAACATGATCGTATTGCCAATAACCCAAGGAATGGAGATTATTATGAGTAACAAAGTTTGTCGTATTTCATGGAAAAACTGTAGATATAAGGAAAATGGTGGAAAGAAAAGCTTTCCTTGCAAATCCAACGCATCAATATCATGTATCCCAATGTGGAGAACATGATTGTAATGCCCATAACAAAAAGAATGGAGAACATTATGAGCATCCAAGTTTGTCTCTTTTCACAGATAAACTTTGATTTTATGGAAAATGTCAGAAATAAAGGCTTTCCTTGCAAATCCAAAGCATCAATATCGTGTATCCCAATCTAAAGAACAAGATTGTTGTGGCAATAAAAAAAAGAATGGAGATTATTATGAGAAACCAGCTTTCTCTCATTTCATGGAAGAACATTAATTATTAGAAAAATAGTGGAAAAATGTTTTTCTTGGAAATCCAAAGCATCAATATCGTGTATCCCAATGTGGAGAACATGATTGTAGTGCCCATAACAAAAAGAAAAGAGATTATCAGAAGGATCCAAGTTTGTCTCATTTCATAGATGAACTTTGATTATAAGGAAAATGGTGGAAATAAAAGCTTTTCTTGCAAATCCAATGCATCAATATCGTGCATCCTAATCTGGAGAACATGATTATAGTGCCTATAACAAAGGAAATACAGATTATTACAAGCATCCCAGTTTGTCTCTTTTCACAAATGAATTTTTATAATATGGAAAAAGGTGGAAAGAAAAGCTTTCCTTGCAAATCCAATGCATCAATATCATGTATCTCAAGTGGAGAATATTGCCCATAACAAGAAGAATTGAGAATATTATGAGCATCCAAGTTTGTCTCTTTTCATGGATGAACTTTGATTTTTTGGAAAATGTCAAGAAAAAAGGCTTTTCTTACAAATCCAAAGCTTCAACATCATGTATCCCAATGTGGAGAACATGATTGTAGTGCCCATAACCAAAAGAATGGAGAATATTATGTGTATCCAAGTTTGTCTCTTTTCACAGATGAACTTTGATTATAAGGAAACTGGTGAGAAGAAAAGCTTTTCTTGCAAATCCAATGCATCAATATCGTGTATCCTAAAGTGGAGAACATGATTGTAGTGCCCGTATAAAAAAGAATGAAGAATATTATAAGCACCCAAGTTTGTCTTATTTCACGAATGAACATTAATTATAGGAAAAATGGTGGAAAGAAAAGCTTTTCCTACAAATCCAAAGCATCAATATTATGTATACCAATGTGGAGAACATTATTATAATGCCTATAACAAAAACAATGGAGAATATTATAAGCATCCAAGTTTGTATCTTTTCACGGATAAACTTTAATTATAAGGAAAATGGTGGAAAGAAAAGCTTTTCTTGCAAATCAACGCATCAATATTGTGTATCCCAATGTGGAGAACATGATTATAGTGCCCATAACAAAAGGAATAAAGAATATTGTGAGCATCCAAGTTTGCCTCTTTTCATGGATGAACTTTGGTTTTAAGGAAAATGTCGAAAAGAAAAGTTTTTCTTGCAAATCCAAAGTGTTAATAACATCTATGCCAATGTGGAGAACATGATTGTAGTGCCCATAACAAAAAGAATGGAAAATATTATGAGCTTCCAGGTTTGTCTCTTTTCATAGATGAAGTTTGATTATAAGTAAAATGGTGGAAAGAAAAGCTTTTCTTGCAAATCTAAAGCATCAATATTGTGTATCCCATTATGGAGAACATGATTGTAGTGCCCACAAAAAAAAGAATGGAGAATATTAAGAGCATCTAAGTTTGTCTCTTTTTATGGATGAACTTTGATTCTAAGGAAAATGGCAAGAAGAAAAGCTTTTCTTGCAAATCCAAAGCTTCAATATCATGTATCACAATGTGGAGGACATGATTGTAGGGCCCATAGCAAAAGGAATGGAGAATATTAAGAGCATCCAAGTTTGTCTCTTTTTATGGATGAACTTTGATTCTAAGGAAAACGGCAGAAAGAAAAGCTTTTCTTGCAAATCCAAAGCTTGAATATCATGTATCCCAATGAGGAGGACATGACTGTAGGGTCCATAACAAAAGGAATGGAGAATATTATGACCACCCAAGTCTGTCTCTTTTCATAGATGAACTTTGATTATAAGGGAAATGGTGGAGAGAAAAGCTTTTCTTGCGAAACCAAAGCATCAATATTATGTATCGCAATGTGCACAACATGATTGTAGTGCCCACAACACAAAACATGGAGGATATTATGAGCATCTAAGTTTGTCTCATTTCACTAATGAAATTTGATTTTAAAAAAATGGAGGAAAGAAAAGCTTTTCCTGCAAATCCAAAGCCCCAATTTCATGTATTCCAATGTGGAGAACAAGATTGCAGTGCCAATAACAAATAAATTAGAGATTATTTTGAGAATCCAAGTTTGTCTCATTTCATGTAAGAACATTAATTATAAGGAAACTGGTGGAACGAAAAGCATTCCATGGAAATGTAAGGCATCAATATCATGTATCCCAATGTGGAGAACTGGATTGTAGTGCCCATGACAAAAAAAAAAGAGATTATCATGAGGATTTAAGTTTGTCTCATTACATAGAGGAAAAGCTTTCCTTGCAAATCTAATGCATCAATATCCTTTATCCCAATGTGTAGAACATGATTGTAAAGCCCAAACAAAAAAATGGAGAACATTATCAGCATCCAAACCTATCTCTTTTCATGGATGAACTTTCATTGTAAGGAAAATGGTAGAAAAGAAAGCTTTTCTTGCAAAACTAAAATGTCAATATTGTGTATCCCAATGTGGAGAACATGATTGTAGTGTCGACAACATAAAGATTGGGGAATATTATGAGCATCCAAGTTTGTCTTTTTTCATAGTTAAACATTAATTGTAAGGAAAATGGTGGAAAGAAAAGCTTTTCTTACAAATGCAAAGCAGCAATATCGTGTATCCTAATGTGGAGAACATGATTATAGTGCCCTAACAAAAAGAATAGAGAATATTATAAGCATCCAAGTTTGTCTCTTTTCATGGATGAACTTTGATTTTAAGGAAAATGGAGGAAAGAAAAGCTTTTCATGCAAATCTAAAGCACCAAAATCATGTATTCCAATATGGAGAACAAGATTGTTGTGCCAATAACAAAAGGAATGGAGATTATTACGAGAATCAAAGTTTGTCTCATTTTAAGGAAGAACATTAATTACAAGGAAAAGGGTGGAAAAAAACATTTTTTCTTGGAAATCTAAAGCATCAATATCGTGTATCCCAATGAGGAGAACATGATTGTAGTGCCCATAACAAAAAGAAAGGAGATTATCACAAGGATCCAAGTTTGTCTCATTTCATAGATGAACTTTGATTAAGAGGAAAATGGTGGAAAGAAAAGCTTTTCTTGCAAATCCAATGCATCAATATCATGCATCCCAATCTGGAGAACATGATTATAGTGCCAATAACAAAAGGAATAGAGATTATTATGAGCATCCCAGTTTGTCTCATTTCATAGATAAATTTTTATTATACAAAAAAAGGTGAAAAGAAAAGCTTTTCTTGCAAATCCAACGCATCAATACCATGTATCCCAATGTGGAGAACATTGCCATAACAAAAAGAATGGAGAATATTATGAGCATCCAAGTTTGTCTCTTTTCATGGATGAACTTTGATTTTATAGAAAATTTCGAAAAAAAAGGCTTTTCTTACAAATCCAAAGCTTCAACATCGTTTATCCCAATGTGGAGAACATGATTGTAGTGCCCATAACAAAAAGAATGGAGAATATTATATGTATCCAAGTTTGTCTCCTTTCACAGATGAACTTTGATTTAAAGGAAAATGGTGAGAAGAAAAGCTTTTCTTGCAAATCCAATGCATCAATATCATGTATCCTGAAGTGGAGAACATGATTGTAGTGCCCATATAAAGAAGAATGGAGAATATTACGAGCACCCAAGTTTGTCTTATTTCATGGATGAACATTAATTATAGGGAATATGGTGGAAAGAAAAACTTTTCTTGCAAATCCAAAGCGTCAATATCATGTATCCCAATATGGAGAACATCATTATAGTGCCTATAACAAAAGGAATGGGGAATATTATGAGCATCCAAGTTTGTATCTTTTCACGGATAAACTTTGATTATAAGGAAAATGGTAGAAAGAAAAGCTTTTCTTGCAAATCTAACGCATTAATATCGTGTATCCCAATGTGGAGAACATGATTGTAGTGCCCATAACAAAAGGAATGGAGAATATTATGAGCATCCAAGTTTGCCTCTTTTCATGGATAAACTTTGATTTTAAGGAAAACGTCAGAAAGAAAAACTTTTCTTGCAAATCCAAAGTGTCAATATCATCTATCCCAATGTGGAGAACAGGATTGTAGTGCCCATAACAAAAAGAATGGAAAATATTATGAGCTTCCAAGTTTGTCTCTTTTTATAGATGAAGTTTGATTATAAGGAAAATGGTGGAATGAAAAGCTTTTCTTGCAAATCTAAAGTATTAATATTATGTATCCCAGTGTGGAGAACATGATTGTAATGCCCACAACAAAAGGAATGGAGAATATTAAGAGCATACAAGTTTGTCTCTTTTTATGGATGAACTTTGATTCTAAGGAAAATGGCACGAAGAAAAGCATTTCTTACAAATCCAAAGCTTCAATAACATGCATCCCAATGTGGAGGACATGACTGTAGGGCCTATAACAAAAGGAATGGAGAATATTATGACCAACCAAGTCTGTCTCTTTTCATGGATGAACTTTGTTTATAAGGAAAATGGTGGAAAGAAAAGCTTTTCTTGCAAAACCAAAGCGTCAATATTGTGTATCACAATATGGACAACATGATTGTAGTGCCCACAACAAAAAGCATCGAGAATAGTGCCCACAACAAAAAGCATGGAGAATATTATAAGCATCTAAGTTTGTCTCTTTTCACGAATGCAATTTGATTTTAAAAAAATAGAGGAAAAAAAGCTTTTCTTGCAAATCCAAAGCCCCAATTTCGTGTATTCCAATGTCGAGAACAAGATTGCAGTGCCAATAACAAACAAATTGGAGATCCTTTTAAGAATCCAAGTTTGTCTCATTTCACAGAAGAATATTAATTACAAGGACAATGGTGGAACGAAAAGCTTTTCATGGAAATTTAAGGCATCAATACCATTTATCCCAATATGGAAAATTGGATTATAGTGCCATGACAAAAAAAAGGAGATTATCATGAGGATTTAAGTTTGTTTCATTTCACAGAGGAAAAGCTTTCCTTGCAAATCTAACCCATCAATATCTTTTATCCCAATGTGTAGAACATGATTGTAGAGCCCATAATAAAAAAATGGAGAACATTATGATCATCCAAACCTGTCTGTTTTCATGGATAAACTTTGATTGTAAGGAAAATGGTGGAAAGGAAAGCTTTTCTTGCAAAATTAAAATGTCAATATTATGTATCCCAATGTGGAGAACATGATTGTACTCCCAACAACATAAATATTGGAGAATATTATAAGCATCCAAGTTTGTCTTTTTTCACGGTTAAACAATAATTGTATGGAAAATGGTGGGAAGAAAAGCTTTTCTTGCAAATGCAAATCTGCAATATTATGTATCCCAATGTGGAGAACATGATTATAGTGCCCCAACAAAAAGAATAGAGAATATTATGAGCATCCAAGTTTGTCTCTTTTCAGGGATGAACTTTGATTTTAAGGAAAATGGAAGAAAGAAAAGCTTTTCATGCAAATCCAAAGCACCAAAATCGTGTATTCCAATGTGGAGAACAAGATTGTTGTGCCAATAATAAAAGGAATGGAGACTATTACGAGAATCCAGGTTTGTCTCATTTCATAGAAGAACATTAATTATAAGGAAAATGGTGGAAAAAAACATGATTGTAGAGAATCCAAAATGGAGGAAATAAAAGCTTTTCTTGCAAATCCAAAGCGTCAATATTGTATGCCCCAGTGTAGAGAACATGGTTGTAGTGCCCACAACAAAAAGAATGGAGAATGTTATGAGCATCTAAGTTTGTCTCTTTTAATGAATGAAATTTGATTTTAAAAAAATGGAGGAAAAAAAAGCCTTTCTTACAAATTCAAAGCTTCAATAACATGTTTCCAAATATGGAGAACATGATTGTAGTGCCAATAACAAAAGGAATGGAGATTATTACGAGTATCCCAGTTTGTCTCATTTCACAGTTGAATTTTTATTATACAAAAAATGGTGGAAAAAAAAGCTTTCCTTGCAAATCTAACGCATCAATATCATGTATCCCAATGTGGAGAACATGATTGTAGTGCCCATAACAAAAAGAATGGAGAATATTATGAGCATCCTAGTTTGTCTCTTTTCAATGATGAACTTTGATTTTATGGAAAATGTCAGAAAGAAAGGCCTTTCTTGCAAATCCAAGGCTTCAACATCGTGTATCCCAATGCAGAGAAAATGATTATAGTGCCCATAGCAAAAAGAATAGGGAATATTATATGGTTACAAGTTTGTCTCTTTTCACAGATGAACTTTGATTATAAGAAAAATGGTGAGAAGAAAAGCTTTTCTTGCAAATCCAAAGCATCAATATCCTGTATCCCAATGTGGAGAACCATCATTATAGTGACTATAAGAAAAAGAATAGAGAATATTATGAGCATCCAAGTTTGTATCTTTTCACGGATGAACTTTGATTATAGGAAAAAGGTGGAAAGACAAGCTTTTCTTGCAAATCTAACGCACCAATATCGTGTATCCCAATATGGAGAACATGACTGTAGTGCCTATAACAAAAGGAATAGAGAATACTATGAGCATCCAAGTTTGCCTCTTTTCATGGATGAACTTTGATTTTAAGGAAAATGGCGGAAAAAAAAGCTTTTCTTGCAAATCCAAAGCGTCAATATCATGTATCCCAACATGGAGAACATGATTGTAGTGCCCATAACAAAAAGAATGGAGAATATTATAAGATTCCAAGTCTGTTTCTTTTTGCAGATGAACTTTGATTATAAGAAAAATAGTGGAAAAAAAAGCTTTTCTTACAAATCCAAAGCATCATAGTTGTGTATCCCAGTATAGAGAACATGATTGTAGTGCCCATAACAAAAAGAATGGAGAATGTTATGAGCATCTAAGTTTGTCTCTTTTTATGGATGAACTTTGATTTTAAGGAAAATGGCAGAAAGAAAAGCTTCTTGCAAATCGAAAGCTTCAATGTCATGTATCCTAATATGGAGGATAAGACTGTAGGGCCCATAACAAAAGGAATGGAGAATATTATGACCATCCAAGTCTGTCTCTTTTCATGGATGAACTTTGATTATAAGGAAAATGGTGGAAAGAAAAGCTTTACTTGCAAATCCAAAGCGTCAATATTGTGCATGCCAGTGTTGAGAACATGATTGTAGTGCCCACAACAAAAAGAATGGAGCATGTTATGAGCATCTAAGTTTGTCTCTTTTCACGAATGAAATTTGTTTTTAAAAAAAATAGAGGGAAAAAAAGCCTTTCTTGCAAATCCAAAGCTTCAATATCATGTATCCTAATGTGGAGAACATGACTGCAGTGCCAATAACAAAGGGAATGGAGATTATTAAGAGTATCCCAGTTTGTCTTATTTCATGGATGAATTCTTATTACACAAAAAATGGTGGAAAAAAAAAGCTTTCCATGCAAATCTAATGCATCAATATCATGTATCCTAATGTAGAGAACATGATTGCAGCGCCCATAACAAAAAGAATAGAGAATATTATGAGCATCCAAGTCTTTCTTTTTTCATGGATGAACTTTCATTTTATGAAAAATGTTAGAAAGAAAGGTTGTTCTTGCAAAGCTAAAGCTTCAACATCATGTATCCCAATGTGAAGAACATGATTGTAGTGCCCATAACAAAAAGAATGGAGAATATTATGTGCATCCAAGTTTGT
>JBBYHM010017686.1:0-10861 GCA_038381775.1 Adansonia rubrostipa
AAGGGGTGAGAAGGCAAAGGCGGCTGCTGCTGAGTCGGCGAGGAAGTTAGAGGAGTGTGATGCAGAGTTGGCTTCTGTGAAGTTTAGAGTGGCTAAGTTGGAGGGTCAGCTGGGCGATCTGCAGGCGCGCCATGAAGGGGAATTGAAGAGACAGCATGAAGAAATTTTTGACAAATTCTTTGCCGCTGTGGATTCATATCGGCGAAGTGCTCTGCATGGGGTCCAATTGCTGCGTGGGCCCTTGGATTTACGGGCAATCGACTTAAGGTGCCTGTATACGCCTCCGAGACCTCAATGTTTTACTCCTAAGTCAGCAAGAAGTAGATGCGAGGTGTGTGAAGGATGCAGCCTTGATTACCTTGGCGGCTGAGGAGTCTGAACAGGGGGATTCTGGTGACGAGGCTGGTGCCCAGACTATCTCATCGACTAGGGATGAGTAGTGTTGTAATTATGAAGTTTGTAAATAATTCTGAATGTGAATGAAAATTGTTTCATTGTGTGTATAATTTGCGTAATTTGTTTTAGTTGCTTGTGGTTGCATAAAGTGTGGTGTGTGGTTGGGCTTTGTGATTGGTGAATTTATTTGTGTGATAATGTGAAAGAGTAAAGACATGTGCCATGGTGGCGATGAAGAGATGTGCCTTGACGACGTTTTAGTAATGAAAGATTATGCCCAGCGGGAATTGTGTCGTAACAATTTGTTTAAGTTGTGCGTTGGTGAGTGTATTGCAGTAAGTAAGAGTTTGGTCGTAGGGGCGATCATTGTAAGCATGGGGCTTTGCTTGTTTTAGTATGAAAAGATCACGCCTGGCGGCAATTTCGTTGTAGTAATTTGTACGAGTTGTGTTTGGGCGATTGCTTTGTAGTAAGTAAGAGTTTGGCCGCAAGGGCGATTGTAGAGGGTATAGTACCTTGGCGATTGGTTTGGTAATAAAAGATCGTTTCTGGCTGTAATTGTGCTGTAGCAATTTGTAATAAGTATGCACCTTGGCGATTGCATTATAGTAAGAGACGATGGATCCACAAAGTGTCTTTGTAAGACAAAGGTGTATAATGGTGACCAAAAAATATTTTTGGCGAATATGCTTACAGATAATATTATTTCAGATGGGCGACGTTCCATGTGCCAGGACTGGGGCATCCGTCTAATGTGGTTAGCCTGTAAACACCAAAACCTAGGATTTGGCTGACTTGATAAGACCTTTCCCAGTGTGGGAAAACTTTTTTTTTCGTTCTGCTGCTGGTCAACTGGCTTCGTAGTTTCGGAGAACGAGGTCACCCACCTGAAATTGGCGATTACAGACTCATCGATTATAATACCGATTAACTTGATGTGCATGGACAGCCATACGGATTACGGCGTCTTCTCTAGCTTCTTCGAGTAGATCGAGGTTGGCTTTGAGATGTTCAAAATTGAGCTCTGAATCAAGGTATGCAGTGCAGAAACTATGGACCCCCATTTCGGTGGGTAGGACGGCCTCTGTTCCGTAAACAAGGCTAAAAGGAGTAGCTCTAATTACCTGAGTTACGGTTGTCCTGATAGCCCAAAGTATGCCAGGTGTTTCGTCAGCCCATGCACCCTTTGCATCGTCCAGTTTCTTCTTCAGAGGTTGGAGGATGTTTTTATTCATGGATTCGACTTGGCCATTTGATTGGAGGTGGGTGACAGAGGTGTGGACAAGATTAATGTTGAAGCGTGAACAAAAATCATGGAGTTTGTCAGCTATTAATTGCTTGCCATTATCTGCTACAATGACATGGGGAACGCCAAAACGACAAAGTATATAATGCCAAATGAAACTTTCTATATTTTGGGCTGTGATAGTGGCGACTGGTTCTGCTTCGACCCATTTGGTGAAGTAATCCCAGGCGACGAGCAGAAATTTCTGTTGAGCGGTCGCCAGAGGGAATGGGCCCAAGATATCGATGCCCCAAACACAGAATGACCAAGGACTGAAGATCTGTTTAAGTGCTTCGGCTGGCTGTCTGGGACTAGGGGCGAAGTGTTGGCATTTGTCACACTTTTTGACAAGGGTGGCAGCATCTTTTTTCATGGTGGGCCAGAAGAAACCTTACCGTAAGGCCTTAAGGGCTAGCGATCGTCCACCCATATGGTGCCCGTAGACGCCTTCGTGTATCTCTTTCAAAACGTAAGTGGCTTCGGAGGGGTTAAGGCATCTTAGCAATGGGAGAGTGAAGGACTTCTTATATAAAAAGTTATCAAGAAGTGTGTACCTGGACGCTTGTTGTTTCAAGCGCTGTTTCTGGACAGGGTCGATGGGAGCTTGGTCATCTCTGAGAAAGGAAATAATTGGTGTCATCCAATTTTCCTCGATATCCGCCATAATGTGATGGACAAATCTGTGGTAACTGGGTTCTAAGAGGCTTTCGAGGAGGACTTTACCCCTGGTGGAGATGTCGAGGGTGCTGGCTAGTTTGGACAAAACATCGGCCCTGGAGTTGTCACCTCTGAGTATCTGTTTGATGGTGATATGGGCAAATTATTGAGAAAGGGTGATGATAACTTTGTGGTATTTGGTGAGTAACTCATCCTTCACATCGTAGAGGCCGTTCACCTGGTTGGCAATGAGCTGAAAGTCTGTGTGGGCGACTAAATGATTGGCGCCCAAGATTTTGGCTAATTCCGGCCGGTGATTAAAGATTCGTATTCAGCTGCGTTGTTAGAGGTGGCAAACTGTAAGAAGAGGCCGTAGTGCCATTCATGTCCATCAAGGTTGAGTAGTAATACATCAGCTCCACCTTTTGTCGTGCTGAAAGATCCATCAACAAAATTTGCCATTCACCGGGTTTTGCGCTTGAGGGTAAGTCAGTGGAGGTGCTGACATGATCGCCTCGCCGAACTGGTTGTAGGATATGGTCGTAAGATTGAAGAAAGGTACACTCGGCGATGAAGTCGATGAGTGCCTGTGCTTTGATAGTTTTGTGGGGACAATAGTTAAGCCCGAATTAGCTAAGCTCGATGCTCCAACGGATAAGTCATCTGACAGAGTCGACTTTGGTGAGGACATCTTTAAGGGGCTGGTCAATGAGGACAGTAATTGGGTGTGCTTGGAAGTATTATTGTAGCTTCCGTGCTGTGATGACAAGCGCGAAAGCCATTTTTTTTGGTTTGCTGTAATGAAGTTCATCGGCCTGCAACGCTCTGCTGACATAGTAGACAGGAAACTGATCAGACTAAAACAACAGCGACAGTTTCGTCTGAAGCGACAAGGTAGGCAAAAAGGGGTTCACCTAACTTTGGACTGGCGAGCAAAGGGGAAGTGCTCAGGTAGTCTTTGAGCTGGTCGAATGACTGTTGGCACTCTTCAATCCATTGGTATCGAGTCACCTTCCGCAGTAATCGAAAAAATGGTAAACATTTTTCTGCCGATTTGGAGATAAAACGGTTAAGCGCCGCGACTCGCCCTATTAAGCGTTGTACTTCTTTGGTTGATTTGGGCGGACCCATTTGCATGATTGCATTGATTTTTTCAGGATTAGCTTCAATGCCTCTGAAGGAGATCATGAAGCCCAAAAATTTCCCTGTGGACACACCAAACACACATTTTAAGGAGTTAAGTTTCATTTTGTACTTACGGAGTATGTCGAATGTTCTCGAAAGATCACTGAGGTATTGGTGAAAAAAGGGGCTTTTGACGAGTATGTCATCCACATAGATTTCCATCGAACGCCTAATTTGTCCTTTGAAAAGCTTGTTGACCAGAGGCGCTGATATGTGGCACCCACATTTTTTAAGCCGAATGGCATGACTTGATAGCAAAAGATACCATCTTCCATGATGAACGCCATTTTTTCTTGGTCACAGGGATCCATTTTGATTTGGTTATACCCAGAGAAGGCGTCCATAAAACTCAAGAGTTTATGTTCGGCGGATGCGTCAACTAGGCGATCAATGCTGGGAAGAGGGTAGTTGTCTTTTGGGCAGGCCTTATTCAGGTCGGTGAAGTCCACGCACATTTGCCACTTCCCTGAGGGCTTTTTGACCATAACGACGTTGGAGAGCCAGTCTGGATATTGGGTCTCCCTGACATAGTTGGCGTGTAATAATTTGTCGACCTCTTCTCGGATTGCATAGAGTCGTTTGAGGGTAAATTTGCGCTTCCTTTGTTTGACTGGTAGGGTTCGTTGGCTAACATGGAGTGAGTGTATGATAACGGTTGGATCGATGCCAGGCATGTCGACTGCGGACCAGGCAAACACATCAGCGTTCCTTCGAAGGAATTTGGTGAGGGAGTTCTTGTCTTCAGCGTCAAGAGCCGAGCCAATGCTGGTAGTCAACTCTGGATCTGAGGCATAGAAGGGGATCTTTTCAGTATCCTCAGTCGGTTGGGGTTTCTGATCATGAAAACCATCTCTGGCGTCTAGTTGTTCCAGATCAATTACCTCTGGTTGTGCGGACGTAATAATATGAACAGCTGGTCCAAACTTACTTTTCGGGATTGCGTTTAGGTGGCATGTGGCTATTTCAATTGACAACAGGTGGCATTATCGTGTGGTTCATTGATCGGAACGTATATATCCAATCCCTGTGGGCGTAGGGAATTTTACCGTCAAACAGTAAACTACGGTGACCATTTTTAACTTTTTCATCAATGGTCAACCGATAATGGCATTGTAAGCGGAGGGCTGGTCGACAACAAGAAAGTCGACCAAAGCATTGACGGTGTGTTCCCTGTCACCCACGATTGCTGGGAGCGTGATTGTCCCTTTGATAGGTATTGGTTGGTTAGCGAATCCGTATATTGGGGATAACGATGTTAAGTTATCCATCGTAAAGCCCATTCAACGAAACGCATCCCAGTGCAGAATTTCCACAGCACTTCCGTCATCAACAAGGATCTAGTGGACCTGATAGTTACCAATGGTGGGAGAGACCATGATGGGATCGTTTCCGCGATCCAACAGGAGCTGGGAATCGCCATCGTTAAAACGGATCACCCAATCTGTTTGCTTAGCACACTTGGATGTTACGTCGACTGCCATTACCGATCGAAGGTGAGACTTTCATTTTGACTTGCTAACCGCCCAAGTTTTTGCTGGACTGATGATCATATTAATGATGCCGGTAACAGGCCATTTGGGTGCACTTTCCCTACGCTCGTTTTGGGGATCGAGTATGATCCTTGGCGTGCAGTTCTTTCTTCACAAACTGCTTGATCGCTCTCTTCCTTACCAGGGATTCGATGGCGTTTTTTAAGCTAAAGCAGTCTTCAATAGTATGCCCAATGTCGTTGTGAAAATTACATCGCTTTGTAGGGTCGCGCATGCTGCGATCGCTTTTTATTGGAGGCGGGCGCTCGAGGAGCCCCTCCCTCATTATGGCGTTCAGGATTTGGGACCTGGGAGCCGTCAGATGCGTGTAGGACTCATATTTTACGTGCGGAGCAGGCCATGTCCATTTCCTAGTGGGCTTCGTTGTGATGTGGCGGCTGGTATCTCTTTCTGGGGTCGGTTATTCGGACGGTCAGCAAACCGATTAAACCTTGGTCTGCGACCTACTCTTTGCTCGCGATCCCAGGTGTCAGTTCGTCGGCTGGCAATTTCTATTTCTTCTGCTTTCGCGTAATTCTGCGCCTTCTCATAAAGCTGGTACAGCTTCGTAGGCTGGGCGTCCGTTAAGGCATATTTTAAGTATTTATGCCGGACGCCAGTTGTGAAGGCTTGGATGGCCCACTCGTCATTTAGATCCCAAACCTCCAGGGCGACCGCGTTGAAACGCTTGAGGTAATCGCGGATCGTCTCATCATTATTTTGCTTGATCGCCATTAAGCTAGCAGATGTTCTGACGGCTGTTCTGCAACTACTAAAGTGGGCAAGGAAATATCTTCCAGTTGGTCAAAATTGGTAATAGATCCCGGGTTTAGGGAGTACCACCAGGTTCGTGCTGGCCCTCGTATCATCGTGGGGAAAATACGACACTGGATGGCGTCTGGTACGTCGCGCAGGTTATGGAAAGCCCGAAAGTGATTCAGATGGTCAGCTGGATCGGTTTTACCATCGTAAGTGTATGGAGAGAGTTTAACTTTCTGAGGGACCTGCACCTGGCAGATGCAAGGCGAGAGGGGATTATGTTCCTCTGATAGCCATTCTTAGTTGTCTCTGCGTGGCTCTCGAAGATCCTTGATTTCTTGCTTCAAGGCCGCTACCTGTTGGGCGAGATCGGAAGTCGATCCTGATGGGTGATGGCCACTGGTATGATGAGAAGCTCCTTGCATCGTTTGCCGTTTGTTTGGGGTAGAGCAAGAGCTTTCTGCTGCAATCGGGCGAGTTGGTCGGTCGGTTGTAACATGTCGCTCTTGCATGTCAGAGTTTGGATTGTTTGCAGTCTGTTGGTTTGGGCGATCAATAGGTTGTATGTTTTGGCAGTTGGTCTGGGAGTTGACGAGTTGTGCCAGTTGGACCTAAGATTGTTGGATGGCGGCCAGTTGACTGGCAATGGCTTGAAATTGGGCTTGGTACTACGCATGGTAATCTGGCTGGCTAGGTGGTGTGGGTGTACTGTACTGAGCAAAGGGGGGTAATGGGACGTCAAAGGGTGCATGTAGGGTATTTGTGGTGATAATTGTCGCTGGGATCATGGTGCTGGGGCCAGTGGCCTGTCCTAGGTGTGGGGTAGAGGTGGCCAGCGACGGGATTAATCCCAATAAATTTTGATAGTATGCTAATGGCGAGTGAGGCCGCCATGAAGGTAATGAGATGGGTACGTGGGGTGTTTGGGTGTTTGATGAGCTGGGTATGACTGGGACTGCCGAAACTTCGATGCGGTTTGTTGACTCGATGGGTGACGAGGTGTTTTATGGGATATCAATACTTCGGTCAGCCATGGTCTTTTTATGATTGCTTTCCCACAGACGGCGCCAATTGTTGATGTCTTCCTACTGGGAGTCCGAAGTCAGGCAGGACCCTGCAACACAAAGAAAGTCAGAAGGACGCCGAAGTTTGTACTCCGGGAGCCCTCTCCGATGATTAAGTTAGAGGGGTGTTTTATGTAATGGTGATGTTCTGTTTTTCTTGTGTTCTGCCCCTTACCTGTGAGTGGGCTTGCTCTTTTATAGGATTTGTTTGGGGACATTATGTCAGATGATTTGGTGATGATGTGACCATCGCCGAGCTAGGTATCGGGCTATGGTGCCTAGTGGTCGGCTCAGTCAGTCGGCCGCCAATCAGGATGTCAACTCCGCATTTATGTTGCTGTCGGCGAAGTCAAATCGTTGCCAGGTATGACTTGGCGGTCGACATTCTTGTTATCGCACAAGGTCGTCCACATAGAACCGTGACCGTTTTGACAGTTGTCGTATGCGGGGTATAACAATGAGATATAGGTCTAGATGCAAAACTAGTGGCAGCAGCGAGAAATGGCCATTAAAAATATTATATTAAAACTTGTACATATATATATATAATAAATAATTACAAAATATTAAATTAATATGTTAAACAATAAAATATGTATTAAAATTATATTTATGTTCAAAATAATAACTACTAAAATTATATTTTTTAAAAAAAATGACTGAATATAATATAATAATTAAGAATTGGATAAAATATTTAAAAAATATTTTTTTCATTTTTATTATTTATGTAAAATAATCATATTAATTATGTAATAATAAAATATAGTTTATTGATATATTATATAAAAGTGAAATATATTAATTACATTAAATTAAAAATTATTTTATTTTTAAATAAATAATCATAAAAATTAAAATTAAAAAAAAGTTAAATGACGGAGATAAAAGGTCCCTACACTGTTTCACACAAAGTAAAATAAATAAATAAATATGGTCAAAGTTGGAAAAATATTTACGAAACTAATATTTTCATCACAACATCTAGACTACAAAATGAACAAATTACTTACTAAATTGCATGATTGGCAAGCTTTTGCTCATTTGATTTGTACATGTTGTTTACGCTGGATTAGCAAATCAAATCATCCATTTTCCAAAAGCATTAAATTCCACCCAAAAAAAAAAAAAAAACCCTGCATGACTGAAATAACATTGTCGTGTTTTTTATTTTCATGTTATCTTAAAAAAGGTATACCTATGTATGCTTTTGAGAGTTACATGAATTTTCCGCTGTTACTCATTGTCAAAGGGAATTAAAGAACAGCCCATACTCTGCTATATAAATCAAACCAACAAGACGGTTAAATTATGCTGATAATTTCACGTTGGAATCATATGAAACACCACAGCATAAATTGAGTTTAAACACCATCTTTGCTATGAACCATAATGAATAAGCAATTCAAGTCATGCTGATAAAAATGTCCACTTGTCCTTTTGCATCAATGTATTGTTGACCAAAAAAACAACAAGGAATACCTAATTGACATTATAAATACCAGATCTAACAGGAATAAGTGATGGTTTTTCCTTTTTTCTTCAGAGATAGAAAGATGTCAATAATATGAAAAGTCCAGCTAACACAATACAATAGAATATGAAGAGAATGATAGAATGAATAAAAGACCTCAAGAAGATGATGTAGTTTTACCATTATTTTGGAAGAGCTAGATATGCTTAGAAATACAAGTTTAAATCACCAAATCACAAGGCAAAGCATGAAACCCTTAAGTACAAGACTTGACTGCCTCGCCTAAAGGTCCGACCAAGTGGACCAAAAGCATAGATTCTTAATCATAAAGTAAGAAAGGGACCTAATTCTCAACATCAGCACAAAAAAAAAAATGCTTCTGGTTTACCATTGTATGTGGTTGAATTTCAACCAAGGAATAGAATGTATACTAGAAAAGTGCAGACACGGAAAATACCATGAATAACCAGGATCAAGACCGGAAAGTAATCATTCAGGCAATTACTACCTTTAATGTCAACAAACAGGTACCATCTTGATTCTTGATTAGTTACCAGGAAATGCGAAAATGAAACCTACGTTACTTGGACTCAAGTGTGAGTGTTTGATATGAGTATTTGTCCAACATCGATATGATCACTGCCTTTTAAGTTTTTTAATATATTTAAAGGGCCCTTGGAGGGTCATAGTCCTATACCCATGTCTTGATATGGGTTAGTTGTAGGTGTCGAATATAAGTACTTAAAAAAATAAAAAGTTGAAACAACGTAGAACAAAACGGTAGTAAAACTTGCAAATTCTTTTCATCTTTATTTAAAATAAAACTACAAGTTCTCGGCAAATTAATAGATGGGTTGCACAGATGAAAACAGGGAACAGAACAAAACCACAGATATTGGAGCCATCGCTACTGCACCTAAGGAAGGCCTTCCATCGCTTCCTATTTGCTTAATCGGAGATGAGAAATGAAAAGAACCCAACTTCAATGAAGGACATATTTAGACCACTTTATGCAGATTCTAACTTCCATGGAAAAATAACAACCCATAGGTTATACATACTTAGACATGGATATGTGAATACAATCCTCCAAAAACCCTCCAAATATATAAAAAATTTAGAAAAAATTGAACATACCCATTTTAGATAGAAATTCATATCTGACACTCAAACCTGAATCCAAGTACAACAGGCCAAGAACTTCTGCTAAGCATGTAAATTCCAAAAAACATATCAAAATCCTATACCTTTTCTTGGCCTCAAGAAGCAAAATGCAGCATAAGTAACCTTAATATACACAAGCATGCACATAAAACAACTATTCTACTCAAAGTTATTAACCCGGATAAATCCTCCAACAAAATTAATCAAGATCATGATAAAGAAAACTCCCCAATAAAACTCATCAAAATCATGCCAAGAAAACAATATCAAACCAAACCTTTCATAGTGCCCCATCATGCACTGGAAGAACAATTATTAATTTGATTAACAAAAGGTAACCATACAAACAAAAAAAGGGGAGGGGGTAAGCTTTGGCAACGACTTTCAAAAACTAAAGTGAAAATAACATTCAATTAAAAAGCAAAGCAAAAGATTCTATTGTTATTATTGTACAAGAACAAGTCTACTATTACTATCATTATTATTATTATTATTACCATTTCCCATACCGCCTCTAAACTGTCCATTCCCTTCACCTCCACCACCTCCGTCCTCCCAATTCTCCATTTCAGCTCCCTTCGGCACCGTGACAATAAGCTCCCCGTCCTCATAAACAGCTCTCGCCAGCTCCGGTCGCGTCGTCTCCGGAAGCCTGAACCGCCACATATCAAGCTCCAAATCATCCAGCGAACTAAAATCCATCAAACTATTGGACCTTATCACAATCTTGGTAACCCCGGGATGGATTTCAACCATATGAGCCCTGACAACGTCGCCAATTCTCCCATCCGTTTCGGCAACGAACTTGAAACAGTCATGGTTTTCCTCCACCGCCACGTCAGCATCCGACCTGAAAGGCAGTTCCAGGACGCGGCTGAAGATGTGGGGCAGCCTCCGGAGCTTCTTGTGGGATCCACCGCTTAACAGGGTCTCAGCTAGGGACCTTGTGGTTCTTGGTTTCATTTCATATTGGATAGTGATGTTTCTTTTCGTTGGCAATGGGTGGATTCTCATGATGTTTTCTGGGAGTATTTGGGATTTAGGTTTTTTGGTTTTTGTTGCAAAGATTTGATGTTTTGGATGTGAATTTCGAAGAAGTTGAAGGAAAGGAGGAGGCTTGCAACAAGATTAATAAGAGCAACAAAGAAAAGACGCTTTATTGAAGAAAATTGAAGAAATTTGGATAGGAATCAAAATCTTGATCAAGTTGCGGGGTGGAAAAGGGCAAATCATAAAAGCATTGGCGTCAATTATTTAAAAGAAAAAATTCTTTTCTTTTTTTACTTTGAATTTTTTCCCCTTTTATTTTTTTTGTGCGTGGGGGGGGGGGGGGGGGGGGGGGGGGGAG